>OY756149.1:600000-858681 GCA_963576785.1 Chlorophyllum brunneum
ACCGAACGGGTTTACTACAATCTCTTGTTCGACCGTCCGCAACACGGCTTTCTTACCATCCACCCCTTCTGATCACTCATCGCTGCCTAAGACCGGCGCCTCTTACCCCACGTTCCCTTTGAACTTTTGCTTTAGTCGATGCCCGCTTTGGCTGCAGCTCCTCCAAATCATGTCGCTTCTTCTCCATCTAATACCACATCCCAACAACCCTCGTCGCCCTCCGTCGCTAGATCCAATTCTACCTCTTATACACATCCCACCTCAGATACCGACACAGTACGGAATGCGTTTGATGTCGAACCTGACGATGAGTGGAAGGATAATATGAAGCGCAGTATCGAGGAGAACCTTGGGTCGATGCTTCAAGACGCGAAAGTTTCGCTTGAGAAGAAGATTGCGGACAATCCTCACCAGAAGGATGCGCTCGTTCAGGACCACCTAAACAATACGCTGCCTGGGATTCGCCGCATGGGAGCGGATACTTACCAAGCGGAACTCGTTCGAGAACGCCAAGAACGGGCATGGGCACTCGGGAAGAACCTACCTCCTTCGTCCTTTTTCAAGGAACAGCAAGAGATTATGAACAAATTCCAAAGCGCGAAAAGCGCTACCACGAGTTCCAGCATTTCGACGGCGAACACGGGTGTAAATTCGAGTGCGAGTACTAGTGCAGGTACCCAAGCGAAAACCCACCCTGATCCTTCTGTAAATACGCCGCCGTCCCGACCCCGAGCTGGATCACGGCCGACCAACATCAGACCTCCAATTTCTTTTCCTACTCAGGAATACCCTATACCATCACTTCCACCTGAACTCGAGGAACGTCGACGTGCATCAGATTTTCATGGGGGCGGAGGAACGAAGAATCGTGAGGAGCTTTCTAGCAGCATGCGCCGCCCTCCATGGCCTTCTGCCGATCGTGATCCAAGACCACATTTACCTGAATCTTGGGCTCATGTGTCTACTAACGAAAATGATGATTTTCAAAGGCCTCCGAGTACATCTGCTTCCTCCGTTCGATCTAAGCCATCCCTTAACGAGGTTCGCACGGGTCCCGGCCCTAACGGCACCAGCCCAACCAAATCCTCTGGTCTTGACCGTTCACGGACTCTGTCAGACCGTCATCTTGCCACCTCGCCACCCGGCAAGTCTATGCACGAGATATGGAAACCTGCGATTTCGCCGGAGGAAGATGCCGCGGCAGCCAAACAGCATTACCCTGTTGGCAGAAGAAATAGTAATGCCAGCATGCGATCCATTGGTTCTACAGCTAGCAGTATCCGACATCCTCCCACTGAGACAATCCCGGAACGCGCTGACGATGGGTCTGGAGATTCTGAGGTATCATCGTCGGATAGGAAGGGAAAGGGTAAGGAACCGATTCCCTTTTCCGCCGCTGCTAGTCGACCACCTTCTTCTACTTCTTCCGGATCACCTGCACCCGGTGTCTCTACATCATATACCAAATCTCCCCTCTCTGAGGACCCCGCCTTGCGCGAAAGAGAGTACTCAAACAGCTTTGGTCCATACACCGCTCTGCAGCGTCCTCCGAGATCATCGTTGTCGAGTTTGAACGGAAATGACGAACGTGAACGATATTCTACACCACCTTCGTCCGCTACACGAACTCGTGAGTTTGAGTTTGAAGATAGGCGTGACCATCCGGATTATATGAATGGTGGAATTGCATCCCCCGGTCCTGAATATCACGAACCTATCCCCCCGCGAGCATACTATGACCGCCCGAATCTTGCACGATTGAACTCACATACGCGACCTCCACAGAATCATCGAGAAGATTATGATGGGCGTGACGGTAAGCCCATTCTCTCTACCCCTTACTTAAATTTCTGACAAATGAAGTAGAGGGCTACCACCGCAACAGTATTTACGCTTCTCCCAGCATCCCCGTTCCAGGCCGATCACCAAACCCCAATGTGGCGTCCTCAGCAGATCAATACGAAGATGGGACGCCGAACTCACTTCCGGGAACAAGCACGCTTGGAAGTTGGCGTGATTGGACCTTAAATTCTCACCATTCGCCGTTCCCCGATCGAGAGAGAGAACGCGAAAGAGATAGGGAGAGGCATGAACGCCCAGCATGGCAGGGCTCACTCAGAGGTCGTCCGCCCGATACCTATGGCGGGTGGTACGGCGGGAATGCTAACGGTGGTACTCGTGAGCGGGAACGCGAAAGGTTTGCAGAGGATTTTGTTGAGGACTTTGATGATGGTCACTACTCGAGTGGCGCAGCTATTAGAAGGAGGGCAGATACAGAATCAAAGAGGGTGGATGAGCTTAGGAAGAGAGACGAAATGCTGACGACGAGAGAGGACGAGGTGAAGAAGAGGGAAGAAGACATGAAAAAGAGGGAGAGTGATCTGAGGAAGAAGGATGAGGAGTTGACCGGGAGGGATAACAAGATCACGTTGCGCGAGGAACGTGCTAAGGCAAGGGAACAGGATTTGGAGGATCAGGAGCGTGAGCTGACAAAGAAGAATAAGGATGCTGACGGCCGAGAACAGGATGTTGCGAAGCGTATGGCTGCTGTCGAGAAGCGTGAGGAAAGTGCGCAGAGGCAGTTAGCCGATGTGAGAGCAGTGAGGGATTTGGCGAAGAAGACGAAGGAAGAGGCAAAGGCGAAAGAGGATGAGGTTGCGAAACGGGAGGAAGTCGTCAGGAATCTGGAGACTACCACCAAGGAGGTTCAAGCGCGCGTCGAAGCCACTGAGAAGTCATTTGGGGAGAGGGAAGAGGAACTGAAGCGAAAGGATGGTATATTGAAACAGAGGGAGGAGGAGATCAAGAGAAAGGAAGAAGAAGCGAAGAAAAAGTCGATGGAGGCGAAAAAGAAGGACCTTGAACTCAATCGTCGAGTAGAAGATGTGAGCAGCAAGGAAGCCGCGCTTAACAACCGAGAGAACGACTTGAAGGCTAAGGAAGGGGACTTGACGAAGAGGGAGAAGGACGTCAGGGGAAGAGAAGATGAAGTCACGATCCTGAGGGAAGAGTTGGAAGATCAGCAGAGGGATGTGGCAGATCAGGAAAAGGACGTCGAACTAAGGGAGGATGAGCTCAACCGGATGAAAAAAGCACTTGAGGTTCGGGAGGAAGAGGTAAAGGCGAAGCTAATTGAGTTGCAGAAGCGCGAGTACGAGTTGTTGAACAAGATGAAGCAGAAGTTGGATGAAGGCGAGGGGGAGAAAGAGGGTGACAGGGAATGGGACCGCGAGAGGAAAGAGAGAGATAGAGAGGAAGAAAGAGAACGTGACCGCGAGAAGCAGAAGGACGGACGGAGACAAAGAGAACAATGGCAACAAGAACATCTGGAACGCGAGAGACAAGAGCGGTTACAGTGGGAGGAGACAGAGAAGCTTCAAGAGAGGAAGGCACACGAGGAGCGGCTTCGGCAAAAACAGGAAACGGAACGCCAGCAGAAACTCGATGATAGAGAGAGAATGCGCGAGCGGGAGGAGAAATCGCGGCATGAATGGGAAGAGCAGCAGCGGAAGCAGGCAGCAATGCAGGAAGCGAAAGAGAGGGACGCGAAAGAAACGAGGGAACGAGAACACAGAGAGAGGGATGCACGGTTCAAGCAAGAGCAAGAGCGCATGCGACAGCAAATGGAGTATCAGCAGAGGAGGGATGCAGAACTGAAACGCCAGCGGGAGGAACGCAAACGACAGGATAGTGCGGGTCCTGATAATCCTTGGTCTGGAACCTCATCTAGCCCTGGACCCGGTACAAATCGCGTGCCCCCGACGAGAGCTAACTCGACCACCGCCCCCGACGGTTGGAGTACTTCCAATGGATCTTCTGCTCGGAGTGCTTCGTCTGGGTCTTCCGCGTGGACTTCTGCAAAAGCTACGTCTGCAAGTTCTACCGCGTCAAACGCCACCCCGAGACCAAAGCCTGCCTCGACTCCACACCCTCAGAGGAAGCCTTCCACGGGCTCTGGTGCATACCCCTCAGCTCCTATGTCGGAAGCTGAACGGCAACGGAGAGCTGAAGAAGAAACTCAGAAGCAACACGAGAGGTTCCGGTTAGAGCAGGAGCGCCTAGAGACCGCACGTCAAGCAAAGTTGGCAAGGGGAAGCTTATCAACGGACGACATGATGCAGGTTTATCTGCTGCACGAAAAGCAATGGGAAATGTTACCAAAACGCGATGAACTTCACTGGGATCACTTCCCGTGGCCGATGTTTGTGCTACCGAGAGATCCTGAGCAGATCACTGGTGGGGCGATCCTCGCATACTTGAAGCCCGACTGTTATCCAGGGAAGGACAAGTCGATGAGTCTGAAGGACAGGATAAAGGACCAGATTAAGAAGTGGCACCCAGATAGATTCGACACGAAACTGTTGCCAAAGGTGGCGGATAGCGAGAAAGAGGTCGTGAAGATAGGGTCGGGGACCGTTGTCAGATATCTTAATGATCTACTGGATAAGGCACCTGGCCTGATGAGTATATGAATGGTTGGCCTGTTCACATTTTTGGTGACTATCTATGGAACTTGTGTATGTATACCCACTTCATGCTGTACGATTATCACTTTTTGTAAAATGCCGAATGTTTATGTTTCCCATCGTTCCAGAGGTAGAGGGTGTTGGAGGTCGGGAAGAATGAGAGATCCATCATCCGTCTCTCCTTCTTAAGTATAGGACAGCAGTGCTGTTTATGTTCTTGCTGTCCTTGTGGTTATGATGTCCTCGTTTCGAGTCATATAACCACATGTGTGTAGCATGATCCACGTTTTGATGCACGAGGCAGCTTGGGTTGTACCAAATTTGGATCAGAGTTTGCCCCCCTGAGTGTCAGTCAACCTGCCGAGCTTACGCATAAAACCCAAAACTAACATCTCGCACCGGGAACCGGACACGTTTAGTTGGGGATTACCCCTGTTATCGAACGTAATGACCAAGAAACACTGTTCGGAGCTGATAGCACCCTGCGTGGGATCTCGGCGTCTCGTTCCAGAAGATAAGCTGGAGCGGGCTTGGGCACCCGGCAATGAATGAAGGCAATGAGAGACTCAGAGTAAAATTAGAATGGGAGTTGTAGAGCTCGCCGACTCGGAACCATGCAACGACCACGCTATACCCGCGGAGGACCCATCCTCTCCATAACCAAGAGAACGGCAGAATATTGTGATCAGCCACTCGGTCTGGCCGAGAACACGGCCAATGTATTGGGGACCCACAAATGACGTCACGATAGCAATAGGCACGCTTAGATTTAGGTGTGGGTGAATCCGAAAGCAAGCACAGGTCGACAACGCTCTGACTACATGAGGAAATAACACTAAAGGTAGGGATCTATCACGATTTATAACACTACTAAAATACGCACATATAACGCCCCGTGGTCACTGGACAAAAGAGGTATAGTCTGCGCCATCATATGATGATCACGGACGATAGACTTCGGCCCTGAATGTACAAGCCACCCCCTGCGCTTGCAACCGTAATGGACGGATTGTGCCATTGAAAGCTTGCCAATTAAAGGGTCTTGTGTGAGCATTACGAAGGTCAAAGGTCAAGTTCGCAGTCGTAAGTCTAGGGAATGTGGTGGCCAAGCGTTCATCGAGCTCGGCAGAAAATGAATGCATCCAAGTGTGTAGATCGGTAGGCCAAGGAAATGGAACGACGGAGCTGAATGTGACGTTGACATTTTCAAGGAGGTGAGGCGCGGGGAGGTTGTACAGAAGGGGGAAGAGCCAATGCCGAAGTGAAGAGTTCATTATATCCATAGTCTTCGCGTCTCCCTTTGGACTAGCCCCAAGGTGTGCGTAAAGACGTTTTAGAGATGTGAGGGACGCGAGGTCAGGTTGGGTGAATTGATATCCATCGAAAGAATCTGAGGAGCTCCTGTCAGACTTTTGACGTCAATAGATAGGTGGCGGTGGGTGAACGTACTGTTTTGCCAATCAAGGATCCGAAGCTCCTCAAGATCATGAGAAACGGGTCCAATCCGTTGCAGCAAGGACCCAATATCCCTCAAAAAGTCCTCTGGTTTTGCATCCTCGTCTCTCCAACTGACACTACATCGAAGACACTTGACAGACCGCAGAGAGGCAGAAGCCTTTCCCGCTTGCCATTCGATAAACGTCCGGAACTCCCGGATATTTGCAGCGCCAACCAGCGATAAGTCCGTAAGCGCTCCCTGCTCCCTCGCTTGAGTATCTGCCGGAAAGACAGGCATCACCGCCGTGGCAATCGTGGTAGCCGCGATGCACAACGTGCTGCCCGTAAAATATCGCAAAAACGACAAAGGAAAGTTCTTGGAAGCAAGAATTTGTAGTTCTTGCAAGCTTGGCAAAGAGATGAGTCGAACCAGCGCTCTGAGCCCCTGCTCCTCGAGCATTACCCAGTTAAGCGTCTTCCAGTGAATTACAAATGTCTCCAATGAATGCAAACGATTGAGGAATTGGATGAGTTCGGAGCGGACGACCCCCGACGTTCCCTCGGTGTAGACTGTGAGGGCCTTGATATGTGTCGCACGCTCATCGTCCTGGATGAAGAGGAAAGGGTGTTTGGGATCCAAGGGATTGATCGTGTGAGGAGTAGTTGGCTTGAACGGGTCGGTCATTGTAGTGCGATGTCGATGGGGGGTGAAAATGGGATCAGAAATCAATATGGGCGCATATCCCTCGTCTGCCGGGAATTCTCCTGTTTAATCCTTTTCCGGTTTTACGCTTTGTGTAACTGTGTGGCCTGTGGTGGGTAGGGTAGCACGGTGAGTTTGTCCTGACAACTGTGCATCGCGTCTAACTTTTGAGGGTGGCGTGTCGAGTTCACGGTGGACTAATTGATACGTCCCTAAAATCGGGCACCCGTCAAGCTGAGAAGTAGAGGATCAGGGTTGTGCTGGGTTGCGGTTGAAACGTTGGGTTTCCTGAGCACAAGTGGTCATACGGACCTTGGGACCCAGCGCCTGGTCCAATCCACGGCTGATGCGGCCAATGCCGTTACGCCCACACTCGGAAATTCTCCATTTGCGGCCACACATCCATCGACCACCACCCCCTCGGTCAATCTCATTTCCTATCAGACCTCCAAGGCGCAAAGGTTTGTGGCCTTGCGTTACTCGTTCGCGGACAACCACGCCTCCACAATGTGTTTTAGCTTACTCAATTGGAAGATCCACCCTGAAATTGTCACCCAGGGATCAACCAGGCCAGAAAAACTCACCACAGAACAGTGCGTGCGGATCTCCTAGGCAACAAACGGGGGCATGCTTTCCGAGACCTCACATAAGCACAATGTGAAAGCGACACGAAGGAAAATGCACCCAGCGATGATCAGTGTATCCATCCGAAGCGACAGAAGATACATAACAGGCAGGTGAATTAGGCGCCTTATTGAGTCATTCTAAGTTAGAAATGTCACGAACCCAAAACGAGCAGTCCACTCCCCGCACATTCAAATGAGTGGGCTGATTCTCGGCATTAAATACCATCCACCGTTCATGTCCACCAACGCCGTGCAACTGAAATCCCATATTCACCTGCTGTAAACTAGCAAACCCACGAGCCAAGTACCAGTCTAGCTCCCTCCATAATCGCCCCATTGTATCAATAAGATTAGCCAGCGATGTCAATGGGTTCGAAAATATTACTTGATAGGTGACATCAAGAGACTGGAGGTGAGTCGACGGTGGTAGGTAAGAGAGTAAAGATGTGAGCCATTCCCGGAGTGTGGTGTACACTTGAAGTGGACTCAGGTCATGCTTGACACGGAGATGAGCTTCAATGCTTCCCACAAGTCGGAGAGAAGGGAGGTCTTGAACGCCGAGAGAGTGGCCAATCACTGCACCTAAGAGCGATGCATTAGCCGCCAACCGGTCATCACGAATGCCGAATGCCCTTACTCGGTCGTTCATCCTGCACCCTGAACTCCTGAATCCTCGACCCATCAAGAAACCTCAAAAAAGATCTCACCAAGTCCAGGTTCCTCTCTGACTCGAACTGATCATCATCGGCAGTGCATGTCATACATAAGGATTCAAGACTTCGCAACGCATCACGAAGCACAGGTTGTCTTTCGAAGTACTCCATAAATGCAACGATGTTCCGTTGTCCCATTAGTGACAAGCTCACAATGGCCTGGGCGCCCGTAGGCGCTTGGGGTGATAAGTGAGCTGAGATGCTTGGGATGAGGCATCCAGTGAAGACGAGGTGTAAACGCACACCAGAGAACCCCCGCAGAAGATCCAACGGGAAGTTACGCGAGGCGATGATCTCCAGCTCTTCCAGGGTGTCCAGGGTGATGAGTCGGATCAATGCCGCCTTCTGATTATCTGGAAGTAGGTTCCAGTCTAGGGAATGCCATGAAACATGAAGTGTTTTGATCGACGACAGTGATGAAAGAAAGACGGGAAGGGAGGTGTGCATGTAGGGTGAGTCTCCTTCTCCTGAGATCAAGGTGAGATCCTTGACACGTCGTCCTCTTCTTCGACCCTCATTCGGAGTAGAAGCTGACGGCGAGGTAGCTGTCACACATGGGACTGATGGGTCTATCGTTAGGCTTTGGTTTTGTTCTCCAGCAGAGCGGGAACCACTGGAGTGAGAGTAGGAGGCCATTGGGGAAAAGGCGGGAAAAAAGCGTGGTGAAAGGGAATGCTCTGGGAGCAGTGGCAGGGTGCCGGAATAAAAGACTTTGTTTAACATCCGATGACAGCTTGGTTTGGGCTTCACAGCTTTTTCTCATTGAGCCTTGCTTTTTGAAGACTTTGCGGATGGCCAGCGTATCTCCAATAACCCGGTCTACCGCAACGTCATTGTTAATAATGTTTGCGACTCGGGGAATTCATAGACTCCATCAAGTATGCTAATTTTACTCCCCTATCGTTTCACAAAAAGGCCTCTTCCTGGTAGAGAAAGCACACTGATCTCTCATGGTGTCGATGGCTCCCACTGAATTGATGGGCATCGGGTGTGACTCGGGGGACCCTTTACGACAAGGGGGAGAGCCTTTCAAACCACGTCCCCAAAACAGTCACAGATTTCCATAGACCCAGGGTCCAGAGGTTCAGCGGGTCCAGCCAAGTAAGGACGAAGGAAGCAACCGAACCCTGACGGTCCTTGTCCCAGGTCCGGAATGCCTCGGATCCGGCATAGCTACGGGAGGTAGCCAATAACCGTCGCGTTCCATATGAGCTGCCTCCGACACGGAACCTTATTACACAAGCATTGATAGTTTCCGATGGTGTGGCAGCTGATAGTTTGGGCGATGTTTGGTGTGAACCAATCCAGCTTGCGTGGGTAACCATCACTTTGTAAATATGGACCTACACACAAATGACGTCAGGTTCCTTCACCCCAGCGATAGCAGTGAGCGAAGACGTTGAACAGAGGCCTCATATTTCACCGCTGGGAGTTCAGTCAATTATGTCCTCACATTCGACTGCGGGCTTTTCATTTATATTCTACAACTACAGTGGCATGGGTGGTGATGCACGGACCATGTTGAAATGTCCGCCTCAAGATAAGCAATCCCAGGTGTTGAATCTTTTGGTAAGCAAAGAAGATGCAGAAAAATGTAATCCAAGGTCCTCAAGGTCAGCAGCCAAGATCCGTCATGGCAGGACCGTCATCTGCTATCGAGATCTGATTTAGAAGCCCTCATGATACCCAGTGGGTTTTTGCAAGTTAGCGGTCTCAACACCCGGAAGAGGCCATTTGCTGGCAAAGATGCGAACTTCGTCACGGAGCTGCTTCACTTGAGTGAAACCTTGCTTTCCCTCCTCTTGAGTAGTGGCAACACGGACAAAGTCCTTGAGGAGTTTCGAACCAGCTTCCTTCTGAAGGACGAGAGAAAGTTGGACGGCACGGTGAAGGAAGTCACCGACGATCTTTATGTCCTCCTCCTTCATGTCACGAGAAGTCAAAGCCGAGGTACCAAGACGGATACCGCCAGGGACCTGGGCAGAGGCGTCACCAGAAACGGCATTTTCTGGAAGGGTAGGTCAGCAGATCATAATATAACAAAGTGTACGGAGCTCACTATTGATGGTGATACCCATCAGGTCACAAACCTTTTCAACCTTGCTCCCTGTCAAACCAAGGGGCCTAAGGTCCCATAGGACGAGGTGGTTGTCGGTGCCACCAGTCTGGAGCCTATAGCCATGGGTGACGAGGGTGTCGGCAAGAGTTCTGGCATTGGCAATGACCTGCTTAGCGTAGGACTTCCATTCGGGTCGCGAAACTTGGAGGAGGGCAGTCGCGACGGCAGCGATGGTCTGCAGGGTTCAAGTCAACAACTACTTGAGAACAGTCGATTGAGCTTACGTTGTTGTGAGGGCCGCCCTGACACGCGGGAAACACAGCATCGTTGACACGCTTCTCGAGATCAGGTGCATTAGCGCGATCCTTCCTGAAGAAGATAAGACCCGCACGGGGCCCTCGGAGTGTCTTGTGGGTCGTGGTAGTGACGACATCACAGTGCTCAAAGGGGCTGTTCAGCTCTTGAGCAGCAATGAGACCACTGGTGTGGGCGATATCGGCCATGAGCCAAGCACCCTCCTTGTCGGCAATCTCACGGAGTTTGGCATATTCCCAGTCACGGGGATAAGCCGAGGCGCCACAGATGATGAGACGAGGTTTGAAGATCTTGGCTTGGGCCGCGAGGCCTGCATAGTCAATGAGGTTTGTATCGGGCGTAATGGCATAAGGATAGGACTGGAAGTAGATCGACGAGGCAGTCATCTTCTTCTTGGCGGTCTGAAACAGCATGAAGCAAGGAGCGTTAAAGCGAGTAAGATTAGGCATACATAATATCCGTGGGTGAGGTGACCGCCATCGGGAAGGCCGAGACCCATAAGACGGTCCTGAGGTTGGATCAAAGCAGTCAGGGCCGCGAAGCTGAACAGTCATTAGTTCCGTGGAGAAGACAAGTGACGAGGTGATACGCACTTTGCAGTCTACAGACGAAGGCAACATTCAGGCAAGTGAACTCCAGTATATTTGGGGTAAATAACTCACGCTACCTGAATAGGGCTGAACGTTAACACCCCAGACTGCGGGATCGAGATTGAACGCAGTGAGGGCGCGTTTCCGGCACAGAATCTCGAGTTCATCGATGTATTCATTACCGCCATAGTAACGAGCATTAGGAAGACCCTCGGAGTACTTGTTGGTGAGGATGGAGCCATTGGCTTCCATCGTGGCACGGCTGGTCAAGTTCTACTTTGCGTGAGTACGATAGTGCAGAAGAGCCGAAAGCATATCACCTCGGAAGCGATGAGTTCAAGACCGGTGAACTGCCTCCATGTCTCCTTATCGATGATATTTTTCACTTCCGGATCGACCTCTGCGAGAGGCGCGTACAGAACCTTGTTCTGAAAGGTATGTAGCGCGTGAGACTTGGGACGATGAGTGCAGAAAACGAGGGCGTACGAATGCTGGGGTACTCGTTGTGGCCATTGTTCGTGTAAAAGGACGAGAAGGGGGCCGAATCCTGGGGGTGACGGTAAGACGGTAGAAAGGCGTAATCACAACTCGCGACATCGCAAAAAAACAAAAAGCTGCAAAATGTGGTTCGGATAAAACCGAAATCCATCGATCAGCGATCGGTTTTTAACCCCGACCGTCCCTGAATATTTATTCTCGCACGACTTCAAGATAAATCATCCCGAGTTACGTATTGTTTTACTTGGGCTGAAATCGTTGACTTGAAATTATGCACTCCTTGGTGTAGCGTCTGACCACCCAGATGTGGACGTCCTTACACGGGCGCTTCAAACTTGAAATTGTGGCGTATCATCATCACCTTCTGATGTTATCTGACCCGCTAAGCACTTCCGGTGACAGTTGCCGCGATCAATCCTCACTCGCGCAATGAGGACTAGTATTGCTAATTACCTCCATACAGACGCGAAGAGAACCCTCTTGCTTCATACTTACTCTAATCTAATGGCTTCTTCTCACAGATGGGTCCAAATTTGTCCACGCCCAATGGGGAGGAGCTACCGGCGGGCGAGGAGTGCAAGGAGTGAAAGAGTTATATGTTTACCTCATCCTGATGCAAAATGTAATGCAGTCAAAGAGAATACAAGACTAATTCAAGGCTTATCTGTCCTGAGCTTGTAACCAGGAATCGTACACGGCGAATCCCCAAGTTAATCCCGCTAAAGGGCACCAGCAAAGCATTACCCACCCTTCTTTTCTTGGTTCCTGTGCCTACGGACATCACACAACTGCGGTTTTAGGGGGATCAATAGGACTATAATACCTCTGCGCAGTCCCCGTCTCCGACTACAATGTTGAACCATTGCTGAAACAAGTTGTATACTTGATGAAGTTGGCGGCCGAAGGGGGGGAGGGTAAGCCAAAGCTGATTTCAATCCGGTCTTGCCAATATTATGTCCTTACATTACATTTTCCAATGCTCCTGCTTCAGCCCCTGTTATACTATTTTGAGTAACGCGATCAAGCTGGCAACATCTCACAGCGGGCGTGCGGGCCTGTCAGAACCACGAGAGGCTAAGGTGTGACATGAGAGAAAACCCTTTCCTATTTTAGCTTTCGTATACTACATGTAAAAATATGCAAGGAGGAAAATATGGATGTGGTACAAAATATAGTGCTACAGCTGACCCAAAAGAATGATAGTATCTTACACAGAGCTTACATGCTACCGACGATCGCATCAAGAAGCGAGCTGTCGGAGGCATCGGAAGCGATATGCCACATAGCGAAACCGGCGAGGTTCTGTTCGCGGATAAAGTTACCCTTGGCCTCTGAGTTTGAAGTTAGCTAGTCTGTAAAGTAATCAAAACTCGAGTGTACGCACTGAAACTGTTGGTGTCATCAAAGTTGATCAAAACTTGCGAAGTGGAGTTGTAGATGTACGCCTGGGAGGATTGAATCAGTAGTGTTCGCAGTGAAAAAAAAACTGCCACTCACTGTCTGACTACAATTGTCGAATTGATGGAGAAGACCATTAGCGGCGTTGCCCTTGGAGTCAATGAATCCCCTCTGGACCATGTCACTGTAATCGAAAATGCCACCGGGACCACTGACGACACCACACTCGTCCTTGGCAGCTGAACGGTGTGTTAGTTCGAATAAAATGAAGTGGAAGCAAAAGCCTTACTCGCTCCAGCGGTTTCACCAGTACCGGGTGGAACATTATTCTTGTCAAAGGCGGGGTATTGAGCGAGTTTCTTGGCATCACCACCAATCACATAGCTCTGGACAGAGTAGCTGTGACCGTAGGAGGGAACGCCCAACACTATTTGGTTGGCAGGGAAACCAGCAGCAGTCCATGCCTTGACGGCGGAAGCACAGGAACCTTGTTGGTTCTGAGTCGGTGCACACGAATCTTGGAGAGGACCGTTGGGACCAGCACCGACAGTTGAGAAAGTTCCATAAATGTCGTAGGCCATGATCGCTATGGTCACACCACTCAGTAATTGGGCGACCAACAGCCTAACATGCTACCCACCAAGATGGTTAAGAACCTTGGCAAAACCAGAAACATCGCTCGACGGTTTACCATCAGGCCCGTTGAATGGTGTTATACCCACAGCGGCAGTTAGTTGAAAGTCGTTGCCCGCCTTCTGGCGCACCTCTTGAAGGAGCTCAAGGAAGTTGGCAGTGTCAGAGTCGGCAATCACATTACAGCCTATGCCCTGCTTGTTGGGATATTCCCAGCTTCATAAAGTTGTTATTTTTGTGAAAATATTGCGAATGGCGGGGGTACGACTCACTCGAAATCAATACCATCAAGTTTAAATTTGTTCGTGAAGTCAAGAAGAGTCTTGGCGAAAGCAGTCCGGTTCTCGGCATTTGCCATGGCGGAGGAAAAGAACCTGGATCCAGTCCATCCTCCGACAGAGATGAGTGCTTTAACGCCCTATCACAGAGTGAGCTCCAACCCTGCGAAAAAGAAAGGGAGGGATAACATACATGAGAATGAGCTTGTGTAACAAAATCCTGGAGGACAGACTCGTCGTCTCGGAATTCAAGTTTGTTGACATCAGATGTAGTAAGACTAAGTATAGGTCAGTGCATATGTCATTCCGAGAGGCACAGTATACGCACGCGAAAGCATAGGTCAAAGCAGAGTACTTGTCCCACGGAATTTGACTTGGGGAGAACTTGTCGCTATACCAGCCAGGGTACCAGCCGGAAGCCAGCCTGGTGGTTGTGGAGTTCGGGTATGTAGTTGGTGTGGCAATGGGACCGGCAGGAGTCGACGTGGTGTTTCCACTAGCAGTTGATGTTGGGGGTCGTGAACACGCTGGACGGCCAGCAACCAAAGAGGCAAGGGCAGCGAGAGCAAGAAAAGCCTTCATTGTGATAGCAATATCTTCAAGGATAAATCGTCTGCGGTGTCAAAAGAAAGCGTAGAGAATTTGTTGGATGTACGACCAGCGTAAGAATAAAATGACCAGCAATGGCTGTGGAGACGGGAAGGGAAAAGGAAAGGTGTCCGGGAATCAATCTGGATTAAGGAGAAGTGGAGAATCGACGACATCCATATGCGTTTATAAGGACAAGAAGAACAAGAGGACGAGGAGTGACAATGGCTATTGTTCCTCGACTGTATGGGAAAATTATTTCAACTCCATATGAACGCCCACGGAACAATGGATTGATGGCAGGGTCGCTTAGATGACCCCTATTCTTTTCATGTGTTGCTAACATCCTTAGGTAGAGGAAGCATGCTCAAATGATGATTCGGGTTTCCTATGGCACATTTTCCTTCAGTAGCAACCACAGTAGTCCGTGAATTCCACCGGGAACGATCCTTAACCGGCGGCTGTGGGGACGATTGTGTTGATCCGGTCTTTTATCCTAGTTTATCCATCTTTCCCACGGGTTACGGACAATGAAGCACAGAGACCAACGCACAGCAAGGATCCGGGTTCAATTCTGGAACTCGTATCGGTCAAGCAGAGGCAATACCACCTGTCAACGCCACTAGCTCTCCACAAGCCACGTAAAAAGTCCTGGAAGGACTGGTTTCTGGGTAGCTGACTAGATGTAGCGAGTTGTCCTTGGTCTTAGCATGCCTCGGAACCCATATAGATCTAGTAACGGTGACTTCACAACCCGGATCCCAATCCCTCTGGTTGGTCCACCTTGGTTCTACACACAGACCATTGCGCCAAGATGACCAGACCCCTTTACCGATAGAGCGTTGACGGTTTCCTCATTGACGTCGGTTCTGATTTCACATCAGAGGGTCTCCTAACACAGCGACTCGGACCTCGCTCTTTCTCTGTCTCCATAGGCTTTCGAGAGCGTCTACTCTTCTTCGCCAAAGAACGTCCAATCCGCGCCTCGGAGTGCAGAGAAGCGATGAGGTATTTACGCCGTCTGGTCGCACGCTGCCTACCAAGTCTTCCTCCCCGATCGTTCGGATTCCGGCATCCGGGATTTCGGAACGATTGTAACACTCGAGTCGGGATGTCAGCACAAGTCGACTGAGGAATCTGACATTTACTTGACGCTCAGCGTCGAATCCAGTGACAGTGCGCGTACACCGGTGGCGTGGACCCATCGCATGCTTCATCATCAAACTCGCTTGTCCCTCTAGCGAATGTTTTACTCCCCGAGGAGCGGAAGGAGTCACGAGGAGAACTCGGAGCGTTAAACCCTGTCTTTCTCCATTCATCCATTAAGGCACTTCGGTAATTAAAAGTTCTGGGCGCTTGGATGTGTTCCGTATGGCTAACAAATCCGGTGAGTACTCTGGAGTGTTTCAACACTTGTGGTGCTCGTCTGGCAAAGAGCGCGGAGATATCGTTCCTTGCAAACCCATTCGGTGTTTCTCAGGGTCGGCCAACGATAACCCGGTTGATGAACGCTTGAGATCATTACCCCCCAGGGGTACATTCTCTCTTCGTCCCGCCAACTTGAGGACGGGCTCCTTCGATTCCAGGCCTCATTCTACGTAACATTAGCATGCATCAGACACATAAATATTTTTTTGATAGTGCTCTGCATGCCCAATCAAGTGTAACACTTTTAGCCAACTTCCAAAGAAGCTTGGTCTACGAAGTCATGTCCCGGAGTCTACTGCCCGCAACCAATTCTGCGGCTCTCCTCTTCATCTAAATTAAGTCTCGTGCTTACTACCCCATCGAAGCCAGAATAGAATTATAATTGTCACCCCTCCTATTCCGTCTGGATCATTCCCAGGGCTGGTGGCCAACCTGAGCTATGATTAGATGGCATCTATGACTTCAGACTCTTGGATTCCGCACCGACGTTGGGGTAATGGTTGAGTTTCCACACGTTTTTGAAATATAAAGCTTAAGACTGGGCTTGGTGGTTTGTTTTTCTCATTCTGAGCTTCTCTGAAGAGGGGTTGTATCCTTAGTTTTCTCATTGAGGGCTTCTTTGTTTTGAGGATAAAAAGGGTGGATGTGAATGTTCGATTTCGATATACAACCTTTTTTTGAAACCGATGTGGAGTGTTCTCTTACTTTGCTTTGCTCTGCCAGGAGTGCTGGCTATCACGTTTCAACCTTTGGATGAAAAGCCAGGACTTGTCGATAATGGAACGTTTGGACCTGAAATTGAAGTTGTACACTTGTTTCGAGGGGAAGCTCCTATTGGGATTACTATCAGTAAATCCGGTCGCGCATTCGTGACATTCAATCGGTTATTATTATTATTGGTTCTTGATGATGAAGGCTAATATTTTATTCTAGTGGTGAATTGGACGACAATCCACTCACGTTGGCTGAAATAGTATCCGACGATGGCGAAGTTGCTTTTCCAAATACAGAATTCAACACACCTCCTGGAGGATTAGTCAACATGACAACTGGTCGAGCTGTAGGAACAAGTGATTCGAATCATTTTATTAACGTACAAGGAGCTGTTATCGATTCGAAAGATCGACTTTGGGTGTTGGATACTGGGAGGCCGGTTATTGGTGCAGATAATTTATTGGCTTCGCCTGGAGGACCGAAACTTATGGGGTTTGATATTGGGATGAATGCGAGTGAGCCGTTTACGACTGTTGTTTTTCCGGAGAATGTTTTGCCTCCGACTGGGTATTTGAATGATGTACGGTTTGATTTGACGCCGGGGTTGACGGATTCTGGTGAAGGTGTTGCGTATATTTGTGATAGCGGTGAGTGTTGTTCAGTTTGGGAAGTGGAATGGATTGAGTTTAAAATTTGTGTAGGTGCTTTTGGAATTATTGTTGTTGACCTTGGGACGGGTGAATCGTGGAGACATTTGGATCGATTGGGGATTGTTACACCGACATCGCGATTTCTTCCAACGCTCTTTGGAATCCCCACATTCCTTCAATCACCTCTGATGCCAAGCTTGCATTATGAAAATGCAGGAGGTGGCGGTGGTTGTGATGGTTAGTATTCTTCGTTCTCAATATCATGTAACGTAGAGTGTACTGAACATGATGATAGGTTTAGCAATCAGCGCCGATGGAAAGTTCATCTACTTTTCTCCTTTGTCAAGTCGTGATCTATACCGAGTTGAAACTTCGGCTTTGAGGGGTAACACCAATAATGATACCTTGGCGTTTTTGCGAGCGGCGAACAGTGTGCAGTATATGGGCGAGGTAAGCACTTGTGAAAAGTCTTCCAACAATTACCCTAAATCATAGAATATCATAGGTCGGTGGACAGGCTGACGGTCTCGAGTCTGATTCCACGGGCAAGATATATCTGAGTAGCCCCGAACACAATGCAATAAACACATTCGATCCGCAAACTGGTATCCTTTCGCCATTTGTGCGTTCGCCTATGTTAGCATGGCCAGATACACTGAGGTATGTAGTACACTGATATTTTGAGATTTCGAGTCGTTGAAATTTTTCGTTCCTAGTGTTGCGGATGATGGGTTTATATATGCCACTGTGAACCAGTTGTGGTTGAGTGCTGGATTCCAGGATGGAGTTGATAAGAGGGTCAAGCCGTTTGCGCTTGTGAGGGCCAAGATTGATGGGGGTCGTGTGTCGCTCTAGTGGAACAAAAGAGACTAGCCTGTTTTGGACGATGTACTACATAAGGGACAATGAGGACAATTAGCTATTGTCTGCTGGCTGATGCTATATAGCTGCAATGGCGTCTGCTCTCTCTCCATCCCTCTCTCTCTACAGGCCCGGTGCCACGACAGCTTTACGATTTCTATCTTCATTCTTTTTACAACATGTACACCAACCTCCTCGCTCTTCTCTCCTTATTCGCTGCACTCGCTCCTGCAGTCAACTCGGCTCCTCTCTTTCCGCGCCAAGATGACTTCGTGAAACAGAACGGGCTTGATGCCCAGAAACAGAACCAACAGTTTGTCACCATGAAGCTTACCGATTCTTGCCGAGGTGCGTCATCGTCAATATTTCTCCGCGGATCATGATTCTTACCCTTAGATCATAGAGGGCAGTGATGCTTGTATCAATGGCGGCTTCGCCCAGTGTATTGGTGGAAAGTGGAAATTGCAGCCGTGCTCCGGTAACCTCAAGTGTTATGCCCTCCCCCTTCTCAATAGCCCTGGCATCAGCCTTACTTGCGATACCGATACCGATGCTGCGGCTCGTATCGCTGCTGCTATCGGTGATTCTGCTGCAGCTGGTGCAAGCGTTCCCGCTTCTACTCCCACCTCTTCCCCTGCTGCCTCCTCCACACCCCCTCCCGCACCTGCACCTGCAGCTAACGATGACTCGGGGGACGATTGCGAAGACGATACTGATGGCACCAACGATCCCAATGGAGGTGATGAAGACGATTGTACCGACGATGATACCACCCCACCCGCCTCTAATACCGCTAACGACGATGAAGAGGACGATTGCGGAGATGATGATTCTACTCCTGCACCTACCTCTACCGTTGCATCCTCTGCAGCAGCGGTAGCTTCCGCCCTCGGTAATCAAGCTGTTCCTTCCTCCACACCAAGTGCCACACAACAATCTCCGGCTCCTGCTAGTTCCTCTACTGCGCAGGGTGGTTCCCAATATCGTCGTCAGGCCATGACTCTCGTTCCACCCGCATCCTCTTCCTCGGTCCAGTCTCCAGGCGTTGAATCCTCGGTCATTCCTACCGCCATCGCCTCTTCTTCCGCAACCTCCTCTGTCACCTCTGCCACTTTTGCAACCCCTTCCGTCAGCTCTGCTGCATTCCCTGTTTCCTCCCCCTCCGCGACGGGTACTGTCAATCCCATCACCCTCGTCTCACAATTCAGCACTCCAAGTTCACTTCCTACCATTACTCCCTCGGCTTCCGCTGCATCTGGAGCTGTTACTATCACCGTCACCTCCACCGTCACTTCCGTCTCCACCTCGGTCCTCGCTAGTGGTGGAAACTGCGTTCCTACTTCGAGCGCTGCTGTTCCTACAGGAACAACTTCCGCCTCGTCCGGACCCGAACCTGCTATCATTAACATTAGCAGCGGTGTCATTACTTTGACTCCCTCCTCTACCGGCGTGCCAGTATCATCGGCCACACCATCTGGCATTGCTGGAACTCTCACTTCTTCATCCTCTGCGAGTTCACAGTTTAGCAGCAGCAGCACCCCACCTGCTTTCACTCCTTTTGCTTCAACCTTTGTGCCTACGACCGCTCCTGCACCCACCGGTACCCCTGTTGGTTTACCGTCCAGCGTCCTAGAGCAGTTGACTGCGACGATCGGTGCTTAGAATGTGGTGGACGATTAGGTTATTGATATTGCATTGATGGGACTTCACGTTTTCTGGACATGTAGTATGGTTTGCTAGATCTCATTTCTTTTGTATCAGTACATAAATCACGTCTGCATAATGCATTACGGATCATCATCAACTATACAACAACTATATCAAGCGTCTTCTTTGATCATATCTGCGACCTGGTTATAGAGGTCATAAGCTGCGCTGGAGGAAGTTTAAGAGTCGTGTGCATACCTTTTCAGCGATGGCATAAACGGTAGCTTGCGCATGCGCTCCAAGTTGCATTGGCAAAATCGAAGCATCGGCCTGGTGAACAGAGGACAATCAGCACTTCGTCGTAGAGTAGAACAGACAGCACGCACAATTCGTAATCGATCAACACCATAAACCCTCAACCTTTCATCAACAACACCACCTTCCTCCCTCTTCATCATCGGAGCAGTCCCAACCGGATGAAAAGCCGTAACCAACCCACTCTTAATATACTCTTCCAACTTATCATTATAAACATCCCCAGGCGCAACTTCTTTTGCAATCACTTCGCTAAATGCACCATCTGTTGTACTGACGACTTTACGTGCGAGGTTTAATGCTCCGAGGATGGCTTGCGAATCGAATGCGTTGTCTAGAGCGGATAAGTCGATTTCGGGTTTGGATAGGGGGTTGGGGGAATTGATGTGGATTGATCCGCGGCTGAAACAGTGGAGGAGGATGATGGAGATACAGAGGTATTGTTTTCCTGGATCTGGTAGAGGTTGGTGGAGGGTTGGATAAAAGAATGGGAATGTGAGTAACCTAAAATAAAAGTAAAAATGAGATGAGAGGTTTTGTTGTGATGAGAGTGGTTTTGGGAAACTTACTCGACTTGAGGAACGTTTGGATCGGAAAGCCATTCTTGTTGGATTTTACGAACGGATTCTGGGATCTTGTCCCATTTGGTATTGGTGACGGTGTCTCGAAGATTTTGTGCTTTTTCGAGTTTTTCTAGCGGGAGGAATGCATAGAGACCTGGTGCGGTGGTTAACATTCCTTCTTGTTTCTCAGCGCTATATGTCCCGTTAGCGTTTTCTTAGAGGTGGGGTGAAGTAATCTCACAATTTCTTGGTTTCCTCTGCGGCTCTGTTGGGGTCCATGCGGATGATGTCGTATGATTCGTGGCCAGGTTTTAACTCGTATACTGTAAGGATGCCTGGATGGTCCTAAGCAAGCGATTAAGCTCATTCGGAACAGAACCTTGATAACGAAACAGCTAACCTCTGTTGAGAGTATCAATTAACTAGAACAATTGGATTGAAAAGATTACTCACGATAGTTTTCTCCAACTCCGGGAAGGTCAACAATCGTTGGTATCCCACATTTATCAAGTATTTTCTTCTGCCCGATGCCTTGACAAAGATGAGATGGGTTCTGGCAATGATAATCATACTTACCCGAAAGTTCTAGAATTTGTGGAGTTTGAACAGTACCCGCTGATAAGACAATCTCTTTCCGAGCCGAGACAGAGTATCTCTTCCCAGCCTTTTCATACTCGACTCCTTCAGCGGTAGGTTTAGTTGTAGAGGTAGTGTTCAATTGTATACGTGTTACATGGGCCCCGGTGAGGACTGTCAGGTTCTTCTTGTGTTTGTTTGGCTCGTAGTATGCCTATCCCGGTTGTCGGAAAATACCTCTCTCAAGATGATTAGAAGTACGTACGGTTGCAGAAGAAATACGAGTCACAGTGTCAGGGTGAACGGACAATGAAGCGGCCCAGGTTCCGATGGTTTCACCTCCGACCTAGAACAATTTCCGTTGGTAAGTGAGCTCATTTGTATGTTACTAGAACGGCGATTTACAGCTTTCGTGTTATACGGAACGCCAAATTCCTCGAATACTTTGAACCATTGATTATGAAAAGTTGGCATGTAACGGCTAATGGTGTTGATAATGGGACCGGTTCCAAACTCTTTCTCGTCAATCTCAAGGCGGAGACTGGCGATTTCCGCCGGAGTGTACGCCAGAGATTGAGACTGAAGGAAGAAGATGTGAGTGAAGCAGACCATGATAATATCAACCCAATGACTTACCTTGATGAAGTATTTGAGGAGCTCTGCTGCATTCCAACCTTTGTTCCCGATCCTCTCCAGAGCTACGTAGAAATCTAATGTCAGAATCTGGTAGTTGCGCAGGACGGGACGGGAGCATACCATCATACTCGCGGGCAGGCGCACTGTTGGGTGT
The DNA here is from genome assembly GCA_963576785.1 of Chlorophyllum brunneum. NCBI lineage: Eukaryota > Fungi > Basidiomycota > Agaricomycetes > Agaricales > Agaricaceae > Chlorophyllum > Chlorophyllum brunneum. Next base: position 621,849 of record OY756149.1, read on the forward strand.
AAGTACGTCCCTCACGCAAGGCACGACATACTCGCGACTCACCGGTTCAGTTGCATCAAATTGATCTGTGGTATACGGTCAGGGTCACCCACTTGAATACCGAGAGAACCATCCTACCGTGCTAGATCCCCCCAAACCCTTCCCCCTAATTCAAACTATTTTCAGAACACACTCGTAACCGCCCTTTTCCCTACACACCTATGAACGTCAATCACTTTGCCGTCCAAGTGCTTCTGGCCGATACTGGTGAACCCCCAATTCGTCTCTTTCGTCCAAAGTTGCGACGCAAGCCCTACATTCAAGTTTGTCAACGTGGATACAATGACTTTTCGAGCCCACGAACCTGGAATTGAAGCCTCTGGTGTATTCGTAACATCTTCTCCAGCTTCAAGAACGCAAATGCTGACGTTCTCTGACTCGGCTAACCTGGCGGCAACGGCGAGACCTGCCGTCCCACCACCAATAACCACGTAGTCAAAGGCACCTGTGTTCGTGATTTCCGTCATGGTCACTGCTGGAGTGTTGTTGCTGAAGTGCTTGCAACAAATTAATGATCCTCTTATATGTAGTCTCGGTATCTCCCCCGTGTTTGGATTGATATCAGCAAATTGGCTTTCTCCGGAGTTGCCTATTTAGCGCAACGCCGGTAAATCTGAACAGAAGAAAGAAGACAGGAAATTTTCTTCTGCGATCAGGACGTGTAAACCCAACTTACTAATTGCAACCTTCAAGACATTCATATTTTGTGTAGAGGGGAGAGAAGATCAACCCGAGGTCGGAGTTTTTGACCTAGGATCAGTTGAAGTGGTGTAATCGTTGCTTGATAACTTGTGTTCCATGTGGGTATCGACATGATCGGTCGATGGTCGTTGCTTCTAGCTGGGAAAAGTCAAGCATTACTTCTCAACTCAAATGGGGTACTCACCTTGGGGTGAGGTCGTTCTCCCTGCACTGGGGACGCTTCGTGCTAGTCCCACGCAATAGAATATACGCGTAAGAGAATTCGATGGGATTGATGACGATAAGCAGTAGTGGTTGCAAGCAGACACGAATGCTCATCACGATGCTTGATATGGTGCGTCTTCGATTCTTCATCATTGATTGAGGTAGCGGCTGAGCGCTGATTGATGATCAGAAATTTGATGGAGTGCGCGTTGCCATTCTGGATTCCGGCTAAGATGCATTAATCCGACAAGTTTGAGTATGGTAAATAAAAGCTCACCTGGCCTCTCACATGAAATACATCAAATGTATATATGTATACTGTATGTTCACAAACCTTCCGGAAAGTATGGATACAGATTGATTGATGAATGAGCATAGCGGTAATGCGAGTGTATACTTGTACAAAAAAAAGGCTGTACGAAGGGGAATTGTTGAATTTGGGATTCATGGTTGCTGATCGTGCAGAGGACGTACCCGATTCGGCAGTCACGTGGATTGTAACAAGCTCAAGGGGCGAACTGGTTCCGAGGAAAGTTCATTGGATCCGTATGTCCCATGTCCAAATCTTGCTTTCCTAACGCCGTATTGATTTAGGGCGGTTCGAACGAACCCACACCTTTTGAGTGTAAATTTGATCATACTGTCCGTTTTTTGCTACCATGCCGGCTGCTCCCATATCAGACCTTTCGAGACGGACTGGGAGGTTTTTAAATTAGGCGCGGATGTATCATATGGAGATGTCTTGTGGACAGATGGCCAGCGCGTATTTATATCTTTCCAAATTGCTGCTGAACGTTGAACTAGACGTGATACCCTGGTCATATTTGAAGGTGGTAATAACTACACCATGACTACTTATACTGCATGCCAAAACGTCGTCCAGCTTCATTCAGCGGCTTTCTTGATGAATCTCGTTGCATCACGAATTCCCTATCATTTTCCAAGCTCATTGAAGGTTCTCGGAGTATCTCCAAAAGCCTGATTTCTGCAGGTCTGCAAGGCGGAGGCACGGATATCATTGTCACCAACCTTGATATTTTGAGGTGCACATTTGGTCTGATACTTTTCTTTCCCACGAAAATGGTTGCTAAAAAAAGTGCTCGTTTCTGGCTGGCATCCCATCTGCCCGATGCCTCCCTTCCGTCTTGACGAAGCTCGCCAATCCCCACTTATTGAACATCTACAACAGTTATTCCACAGGCCGACTTTGTCTTTAACTCAACAGCGCTCGATGTTGTCAAGAGCTCTTAACTGAGTCCTATGTTGACGGGGGTTCTGCGTACCATCGTCTTGTGACAAATCACTGTATCCCGCTCGCGCGGTCTCTCCCGACGAGACCATACTCATGCTGACTTCCGGATGGATTGGTAATTCAAGGGGGTGGTGGTCCTGCTACACACGGTTCTCTCTGCGGTCAAAGGAAAGGCATTGAAGCATGGAACAAAGGAGACTGACGTCTATTGGCTTCAAGGATCACGCAGCAATTGGCATGTTGCTAGTCAATATCAGGTCTCACCTTTCGCTGTCATTCGCAAGCTGAGAAACTGGTGTTCTCGATTTTGTGTTACCCACACATTCAGTCCCCAACTTTTTGTTGGCTCAGGTCTATCGGGATATGTCACGTACTCTTGGCTCAGATCGTGACATGCTCGATCTGTCCTCTCTTGAAGTCTTCGTTAGTGGATGTCAAGACTGGTAGGGTTCAGTGATCTCATACAGCAGTTTGATTCCTTACGGAGAGCGGCCTTCGGGATGACGGAGACGGCGGTTCGGGTTTTGTATTGTTGGAAAAAAAGACCAAGAAAACTAGCCCTCTCTCAGGCCGGCAGTACTTACAACAGCCAACCCACCCTTCAAAGTATCTCAAAATACAATGGTTCTACCTATCTGTCCGTCGGACGCTAGCTGTTGGCCTAACGATGCGCACGATCGATCCATTCGCTGGACTTCCCTGTCTACCAAGTGTGGTTGGTCAACTACAGCTCTCTGGAACCTCCGTCTGCTCAAGATATTATACGATCCAGACACCACCACCCAGGCTTTCACTCTGATGGTTTGTTTGCTACGGGGGACTTGGCTCTTGTTGACGACCATGGGTATCTCCATACTCGGTCGACAGAAGGGTGTCATTAATGTTAACGGTGTCAAGCATCCTAATATGGACGTTGAGCACTACATCGAGGATTCCAATATCAGTGGTGTCGATCACTCTTTCGTCTCCGTTTCTGCCCCGAGGTTGGAAGGAGCTGATACAGAGACTTATGCTGTCTTCTATTCTACCTGCTTATAGACGTACTTGGGAGCCCGGCACGCGTCGACGGATGTTGTAGCCCTCGGTTTCAACGTTGTCCCTATCATCAACTTTTCTCTGGCAAGGTCTAATCCTGGAAAATCTTTTGGACGGTTGAAGTTTGCGCTCATGGGTTCGGTATTTATATCAAGGTACTAGGTTTCGAGCAGGAGGACGTCTTCGGGCTCGCTGCAAAATTCTACAACAAACCCGAGGAATGGATGTGCTTGATCTGAACATTTCATTTCCTTGCGTGGTCATTTCCGCTGTCTAAATCGGTCATCCGAGTGCACCCGGAAGTCAGTTTGTTAGTCCTCCATTTTGATACTTGTTGCACTACAACACGGGTACAATACAGGTATAAGAGAAATTGGATGCGAAAGGTTTCTAGTGTATTTCGGTTGAGGCAGGATAAACACGTTCTGAATCAATCAATGTGTACATTGGCGTTGTAGTATTAGGATATGGACAACAAAGGCCTTGTTGAGATAGTAGTTTGTGGTTTTCGGCTCTGACTTTCGGTATGGGACATGGCGGAAGGTACATGTTAGTCCGTAAATGCTCTGCGTCTATTTTTTGACTGCACTATATGCCATCGTTCCACCTTCAGTGTTTCCACTCGCGTGATCTCGGGACGGTGATTCCAGTCGCGCGAAACCAGATACACGGCGTATATTAATGAGAGGATGCACGTGACGATTACACTACAACGTGAAGCCTAGCAAGGTGGTCTGGAACGAACCACCATGGACGCTGCAAGCTGCAACCCCGTACGTCCTTTTTCTCGACAGACCATGTGTATTAACAAATATTGGTGTTTAGGCTCGTGACTGGTGGATGAATCTGATTACAGGAACTGTAATCACTGGTTTATTCGTGTCTTATGCTCCTCAGGTGCGTGTATATAGCTTTTGTTCTTTTGAGAGAGAGAAATGATGATGGGGGTGGTTGGTTAGCATTATAGGATTATTGCGAACAAGTCGTCGGAAGGGCTTAGTCCGTTGTTTTTGTTGTTGGGGAGTACGTCGTCTGCGGCGGGGATGTGGAATATGTGAGTACCCTTGCTGGTGTTGTTGTTTGGAATGGTGTGTTGATTTGGGTGTTGTGTTGTAGGATTACGATGCAGTGGAGTGTTGCGAGGTGTTGCCATTTAGTCGTACGTTGATTTTCTTTAGTCGATGGGTTTCGTTTTTGATGAAAGTTGTTGTTTGTAGAGTTGGGGAAAGTGTATTGAGATGACTGCGGGTGTGTTTCAAGTGGCAGTTCAATGGTTCTGCTTCACGCTCGTGTACGTTGGTCTTCAGTACATGCTGGGTATATTTACTAACTTTTCTACCACGCAGTTTTGTGCTTTACATGAAATTCTACCCTCGACATCTGAAATACGTCGAATTGGATGTTGAAGCACCCGATGTCAGCGTACCCCTCATACGAGTCAAAACACCTCTCAAGAGTTCTGAATGGCGTACCTCTGTCGTCTGCGCCTGGGTTACCTTTGGGCATTTGTACGTTTTCATCTGAATCTCACCTGAATAGCACTGAAATCCAAATATAGCGTGTTCAGCGGAATTACAACGATATATCTGATGACTACTGCGACGCCTACACCAGCGCCTGACGTATCACTTCCACCACAGGTGTTGACGTGGGCGACGTTTTTGGGAGTGACGTCTGCGATGCTTGCGGCGATAGAGTATGCGCCGCAGTTGATACATACGTATCAGCATAAAGTGGTTGGGGCGTTGAGTATTCCGATGATGTGTATGCAGTCGCCTGGTGCCGTGCTCATGATTCTAGGAATAGCGTTGAGGTGAGGCATGCGGTGGCGTATTCGTTCTGTTGCTGATTTATGGAGTGTAGACCTGGCACGAATTGGACGAGTTGGTTCACGTTTCTTGTTGCTGGGATTATGCAGGGGTCACTTCTTATCATGTGTATTGTTTGGAAGTTCCGACAACGGCGACTTGGGATTGATGACTTTGGGAATGCAGTTGTGCCATCTGAGGGGGTAGTGGCAGACGAGCGGACAGTCCTAATTAGGAAATAGTAGCTTAGATCTTGACAGCCACCATGGTGGCCAGTCTCATCGCCATTCTCGATCTCAAAGGCAAGCCCCTGATCCAGCGCGCATACAGAGACGATGTCCATCCCTCGGCCATTGAAAAGTTCCTGCCCCTCGTCCTGGATATTGAGGAGGAGGGCCAGCAAGTCACCCCCTGTTTCTCGTCCCAGGGCATCAACTACATGCATATCAGACACTCCAACCTCTATCGTGCGTGTCCTGCTACTCGTCCCTCTCTCTTCTTCATGCTGGTATAGTCCTGGCATTGTCGAAACGCAATACAAATGCTGCGGAGGTCATCATCTTCCTGCACCGACTCGTATCAGTCCTCGTCGAATACTTTAAAGAACTCGAGGAAGAGAGTATTCGTGATAACTTTGTTATCATCTACGAACTCATGGATGAGATGATGGATTTTGGGTATCCACAGACCACGGAGAGTAAGATTTTGCAAGAGTGCGTGTTGCGTTTGTCGTGCTTGTCGTGTACTGATATGCTATACTCTGAAGATATATCACGCAGGAGTCGCATAAGTTGGAGATTCAGGCGCGTCCTCCTATGGCCGTGACGAATGCTGTGTCGTGGCGGACGGAAGGGATCAAGTATAGGAAGAATGAAGTGTTTTTGGATGTAATCGAGAGCGTCAATATGCTCGTACGTCATCCCCCATCTCCTCACACATTCGCATCTAATCCTACACAGGTCAATGCCAACGGCAACGTCGTCCGCTCAGAAATCCTCGGCGCCGTCAAAATGAAATGTTACCTCTCCGGAATGCCCGAACTCCGTCTCGGCCTCAACGACAAAGTCATGTTCGAATCCACAGGTCGCACATCCCGAGGCAAAGCCATCGAAATGGAAGACGTCAAATTTCATCAATGTGTCCGATTATCTCGATTCGAAAACGATCGAACGATTAGTTTTATCCCGCCTGATGGCGAATTTGAGTTGATGAGTTATAGACTGAGTACGCCGGTGAAACCGTTGATATGGGTTGAGGCGGCGGTGGAGAGTCATAAGGGAAGTAGGGTTGAGTATATGGTCAAGGTCAAGGCGCAGTTTAAGAGGAGGAGTACGGCGAACAACGTGGAGGTGTACGTGCCAGTTCCGGATGATGCTGACAGTCCAAAATTTAGGGTGAGTGTTGTCTTTGTGTTGTGGATCCTATTTATGTTGCATGGATAGGCTTCAACGGGGACTGTGCAGTATGCACCGGATAAATCTGCGTTCGTGTGGAAGATCAAACAATTAGGCGGATCCAGAGAATTCCTCATGCGCGCACACTTTGGTTTACCTAGCGTTCGATCTGGTTCGTAATCCCTCCCCTCCCCCTTCTCTCTTTCATTCACAACTGGTTACAGAAACAGACATCGAAAAACGACCACCCATCACTGCAAAATTCGAAATTCCATACTTTACAGTATCAGGTATTCAAGTTCGATATCTCAAGATTGTCGAAAAGAGTGGGTATCAGGCGTTGCCTTGGGTTAGGTATATTACGCAGAATGGTGATGATTATAGGTGAGTTTTTTTTTTTTTTTTGGTGGAATTGGTTTTGATGAATGTAGTTTGCGGACGGCGTTGGAGAAGGGTAGTGCGCCTATTGTTCCAATGTAGAAAAAGGTTATTTAGATTAATACCAGTTTGTTGTTTGGAGTGGTGTGAGGTGTTGTCATATTGTCATATGTTAATTTTTAGTTAATAGTTGGTTGTCAAAGTTGGTGGTGTAGAGCTGGGGAAAGTGTGTCGAGATGACGGCGGGTGTGTTTCAAGCGGCAGTTCGTCACAAACCCATCCACCATGGCGAATATCTCGTCCCAAAGTGGTCTTGCAGGCCCGGAGGACAAACGCGGTGCGCCATTGAGCTATTTCTCGTCCGGTGTGTCCTTCCGAAAAAGGTATTCCTCGACTTGACATTGCTCGTCGCACTTCAACCATTCAAGTGTAATGTAAATATATATATATTCACAAAGCTCTTTGGAAAGCACTATGGATACAAATTATTAGGTAATGAGCACAAGGGTAATGCGAGTGTATACTTGTACAAAATGCCAACTCATCGCAAAAAAAGAAACCAACCAAGGGGCGCATGAAGAGGGTTGGTTGTTGAATTCGTGATTCATGCTTGCCGTGTTTGAGCAGAGGCCCCGGACTTAGATCTTGTCACAGCCGCTCCATGGGGTCGTTGTATGGGGGCAATGTACGGAACATTCCTGGGAGGTTCAAAGGCAGAAGCCCGTGAAGAGAGCGGCGACGAGCTGTTTCTCTGTAGGCCAGTAGGGTTTGGACTAGTAGGTGAATTTGAAGAGGAAGGGGATGGTGGGGAGGCTGAAACCGTAGGATGCAGTGGATCGGAGGGATTGAAGGGTATGACTCCTGGCGGGAAGGGATATCCACCACTCAACCTCAGAGAATCGTGTCTAGCTTGAGGTTGTGTCTGGAGGCGCTGGGCTGGTGGAGACTCAAGTTGCACTGTCGAGGCTGGATCCCAAAGTCTAGGAGCGGCGGTTGGGCTCCAGGGTGGGTTGATCGAATTTTCGGGTGCACGCTGAGGTCTGCTGATAGGACCTGGGTTGGATGAGCTACCACCAGTGTTGGCTCGCCTTCGGGGGAAACCTTGTAAAGAGTAGTCCTGGCCAGCAGCGCCGATCCCACTCACGCTTGCTAGTTCTTCAATCGCTAATTCCTCTTCCTCCCTTTCAACATCCTCCAGTTCCTTCCTTGTCTGTTTAAGCTGTTCGTCAAGATCCGGTAATACAGTCCCTTCTATCTTCTCCCGTTTACCAGTCATCTTTTCAAGCTTGTGCGTGAGGATTGAGAGATCTGTACGCATCTTCTCCAGGCGTTTCTTGTCCTTTTCATCCGCCACTTCCCTCTCTTTCCTTACCCGCTCTGCTTCCTTCTTAACTCTCTCGTACTCCGCCTCTCTTTCTTCCTTCTCCTTCGCGAGTTCTGGCAGGCAGCTCTCAATTTCTGCGAGCTGTTCCTCCGTCGCATGCGCACCCGCTTGTGCTCGTTTGACAGCTTCCTGTAAGGCTAGTATTTTCTGTTTTGCGCGGGCCTCCGCCGCTGTGTGCTTCTCCGAAGCGCGCTTCAAGGCTTCGATCTCAGATCGTAATGCCGCGTCTGCCTTCTGCCCATCGCGTCTGACGGTTTTGATCTGAGCTTGTAGCGTCTCACGTTCAGTGGAGAGAAGTGAAAGAGTGTTATTGAGCTGTGCAAGCCTATCCTCGATCGTGAAGGGGGGAGGGGCAGGAGGGTTATCGGGCGAATCGGTGTTACTTTGAGAAGAGGCCGGTGTCGCAGTCGCAGTTGAACCGTTCGCCATGGGGGTAATAGTGGTGACAGATGGGGAGGAGGGAGAAGGAGGCTCTGAATCCGTGTCTACAATTGACGAAGAGTTAATGGACGATGAGGATGTAGAGCATGATCTAAGGCGTACCTTCGGTCATGATCTGACGTCGGAGGCTACGCGTATGAACAATGCCTAGGTCTACGTCGTATTGCCTGCCAGGCATTAGTCCATAGATGATGATGACAGCCTCGTCAGCCGAATCATTCATTCGAATGAAAACGCGCTGCCAGGGCGAGCCATTGACTTTCACGGACAGGCCTTTGGCCAACGCTTCTGATATAATCGACACCTGAGTTTGCGTTTGCTCATCACCCTCGAGCTCATTTTCAAGATCGATTTCAATGTCGAGGTCGGAAGGCTGGCTACCAGAGAGTAGAAAAGTGACGGAAACGGAAGTGATCTCTCTGACAGAGAGTGTCAATAGAGGAAACCAGGGTCTGATTGCTTGCCAAGTCGATGTCGGCGAGCCAGATACCAGTGTTGAAGATGTGCTAGGAGCCGGCGACGACGACGAGGCGGGCTCGTGCCGGATGTCAGTCATGGTCGTGAAAAAGACGTGACAACGGTCACAGCCACAGGCACGCCCAACTTTGTTACATCAAAATTCATCACCACAACTTGCTCAGGACAGGGTCAAAACCCGCAACAGCCACAGCTTGCAAAATGATTCTGGGAGCACCTTGAGTCCCTCGAAGAAGCAGGAATCCCCACTGCGAACGCCTTGGGACCCTACCTGCCCGACCTGTAGAGATCGTCGCGACGAGTTGTCACGGCGCACTAGGTGCCATAATTACTTGACACACCCAGTTGTCCTAAACCGTTGCCTGTATCTCTCAATAAGCGCACATCGCCACTGTGATTATCTCTGGTGCTCGCCCAGCCACAACAAAACAAGCCTGGACGCATCATTTCCAAGCATGTCAAACCGGAAGGATCTCCCACTGGCTGAAATCCTACAACATGCCATCCAAGTGATCTGGCAACAGCCTTAATATCATGATCCTCCTATCGACCCTCAGAGAAACAGGATATAATCTTCCGTTTAGCCCCTACCGAACACTCTCAATACAGCCCCCTTGATCCACCATGGATACTCCTGACATCTCTGAAGCAAAGACTTCAATCATTGTCATCGGGGGCGGAATAGGCGGCGCCAACAGTACGTACCGTTCACTTTCTCCCCACACTAAACCTCACTCCACCAACAGTTACGCGCGCCCTCTCTGGCATCCTTGATCCAAAATGGCATACCCTGACACTCATCAGCGCCCGCAGGAATTACATCTACCTCCCAGCTTCCCTCCGTGCTCTTGTCAATCCTGACTTCCCCCTGGAAACGGTGTTCATGCCTTATGATAATCTTTTTGGAAATTTTCCAGGTACATTGATTCACGGAACCGTAGCCTCCGTAGAGGAGAATAAACGAATAACCCATGCCACCCATGAACCTGGAAAATTCTTCAGTGGCGTTGTGTTTTATCAGCCAGAAAATCAAGAAACTCTGGAACACATGCACTATGATGTACTAGTCGTCGCCACTGGATCACGATGGGAGGGTTTGACTGGATTTCCGTCCGATACGGAGCAGTGCATCGCGCACATCGAGTCTTGGCGGATGAGGTTTAAGACCGCAGATGATATCGTTATCGCCGGTGGAGGACCAGTTGGGCTTGGTAAATGATGCTTCTGCCTAACGCACGAGCATCGCTGATAACTTTTCTTTGCTCAGAAACGGCGGGCGAGTTGAAAGACATATACCCAGTAAGTCAATGCTGACCACCTGCTGCAATCTGAGCTCAACAGCAGTTTCATGACAGGACAAGAATGTAACCATTGTGCATGCTGACCGACTCCCGCTTAACGACATCTATCCCGACCGTTTTCGTTCACTCCTCGAGCGCAGACTCCGAGCACGCGGTGTAAATTTCATCTTTGATGACGCCGTCATAGGCAATCCACCAGTCTCCAAAACATCACTACTAACGACACGCAACGGTACTATAATCAACTGCGATCTGTTGGTATGGCTACTCCACCACCATCTCTTCGCACTTTTACTCACAAGGTGTGTATAGGTACCAGCACGCGGTGGTCGTCCAAACACGAAGCATCTCGCCTTCCTTTCTCCCTCACCTCTCTCGGACCGGGGATTCATCAAAGTAGAACCAACGCTCCAGGTACAACATCATCCGAATATTTTTGCTGTGGGAGATATTGTCGATTGGCCGGAGATCCGGCAGCTAGTTAAAATACTTTCTGGGCATGCGGGTATCGCGGTTTCCAACATTGTGAAACTGTTGCAAGGAATGAAACCTCGGAAGAAATATAAGGGCACGACTGAGCTCATGTTCATCTCGAACGGAAAGGTATTTATTTTGGAAAAGCTCTTACGTCTAGTCACTCAACGGTATCTACAGAATTCCGGTTCAACGTATTGCGGCCTCCTGGGAGGTGTGATCTTCGGCAACTTTTTCACCAAGTACGCCAAGTCCAGAGATCTTATGGTGAACAGCGCACGGAAAGACCTTGCTCTCAAGCCATTGTGACACCCTAGCATCCGAACACCGCCTTAATCATTTATCATTTTGTTTGCGGCAGATACTGATACTGACAGTCATTTATAAATCATACCATCTTCTGATTCGGATGTGACATAAAAGATAACGTATTGTACAGATCATAGTTTCTTGACGCTCTTGATACCTTTACTTCGACATATCACCAAGTCATCCATTCTTATTCGCCCAAGCCTCATCCCATCCCAACGCGCTTCGATCCCAATACGGCTCCCTCGCGGGCTGACCACACACCGTCCACCTCATGTAATCCATCATAGCCCCTGCCGCTCTCACGAACAGTGTTCCATCGAGTGTTGCCATTCCCTTGAACGTCTCCTCGGGTTTGGTGGATCCCTCCCTCGATAGCCTAAAAGCTCCGATGGCTCCTCCAGGCGGAACATCACCATATTTCCGGGCAGCAAGAATCAGCGTGCGCATAGCCTTTGCTACGTGCAAATCAGGGTGATGCAATGCGCCCTGTGTAAGGGCAGGCCAAGGGTTATAGTCTTCCTCCTTCCTCATATCACCCACTCCGGAGTCTTTGTCCCTTTTAGCACCCAACACTTCGTCCCAGGAAATTGGTCGAGGTGTTTCGGTCCACTCTTGTACAAGGTTAGCACGTATAATGGGGCGCCCTCTGGACAACATGATCACCACGAAGGCCGGAATGTAGTGCCTGATGAGCGCCACCTTAGATCTTGTCTCTTTGAGTGCCTGGAACATCGGCCGGAAGAATAGGGAACTCGTAACGAGATGCATCAAGAAAAAGTCCAGCCGGGTCTCTCGCCCTTCTCGTCCAGTGGCGAACAACAACAGTGTCCCAGCCCAAATCATTTCTTCAAGCCGAGCATCAAGCTCCTCTTGGGAAGCATCGTTGGGAATTGATAACGTATATTGTTGGCAGATACGCAGGATCTCCGCTGCCCCGGGCCCCTCTATGATGCTTTTAATACGTTGCGAAATGTAGAAGTCGGGATTATATGGGAGGGGAGGTGTGAGGATTTTAGAATCACAGATTTGACGAAGGGTTTCGAGAAGAGATGGTCCGGCGGATGGCTGCCTCCCTGGTCCTGTAGACGGCGAAGGCGCAGGCGCGTCGTCGCCCCGAGCTGCTGAATAGGGGAACACATGCGCAAGAGTGGCTTTATGAATCGCAGCTTGAGCGATTCCAGTCGCGACCAGGAGATCACTTCCAAACTCCAGGCCGTACTACCCACACGCAAAAGAACTTAATGTGAGTGCGCACTTGAGTGTACGGGAGGAAACACGTACCCCGACTTGTATAAACGGGTGCAAACTACCGAAGGGATCAATTAATTAATTAAGCTAAGCGAGATGACGTGATGGTCGACTTACGCGCCAGCCAGTAAGCGATCTAACATAGACCTCTCACCAGAATTTGCTTCTGGCTGGAAGACGTAGATTTCCAGGGCAGACGCGGTACCCAAACGTTCAACTTCTTGACTGAAGAACTTGAAATACGCTCCATACGCCCTGGCATCACATTTACGTCAACTAAACTCTGAAGGGCTAAAGAAGAAAAGCATACTCTTGTTGACCCAGATACTCCGTCCAATTTTCCTTGTTCACAACTATATTCGCATCCTTTTCCTCGACATAGAGAGGCCTCTGATATTCGGCGTGCAACTCGTATATCTTTTGAATTAATCCAGGGGCAGCCCCCATGTCGAAAGTTGCCAACATTCTAAAATACAGTGGCGCAACAATGCATCATCAATATGGATTGAACAACGTTGTAAAGATAACACGAATGAGTTAGTTTGGACTTTGGGACGATAAGACCAGGTGACGTACTGGTGGCTCAAGTGGTTGTGCAACCCAGCAGGCCGGAAGTAGCAGTGATGTTTCTCTGCATCTTGCAACAACAGCTTCTCTGTCAATGACTTGGTCGCATGGGTGATTCCAGGGAGATCCAGAACCCCCTTCTTTCGTATAGTGTGCAAGCTAGCCATGGTGGTGGGTGAGTCAAACACAGTGGGGCATTTATGTATTTATGTCACAAGGATATATATACCTTGACCGCGAGAGTGAGTATCAGATTCGGAAGCCTTCGCCTGACAAAGACTGGGATCCGTCATATGCTGACTTTGCATGGACGAAGAGGGGAAGGTCATGAGTTGCTGAGGTCATCACGCTGACATCGTGGAGAGCAATAATGGGTAGCCTATAATATTATATACCTAATCCTGACAACGAAACAGTAAACATGCGAACATAGTATACGGAGAGCACAACGAAAGAGCCTATGAACACTCGGATAGATACAACAGACTTGAAACGAAGGGCTACCAGCCTCCTATGGGGGCTCGCTTGTTTAAATTTATATTCCAGTCAGAACCCTCAACCGACCTCAAATCTTCATCTATATCGTTGGGACAAATCTCCTGGGACTTAATCTCCTTGGGCCCAATCTCCTTAGGATTAAAGGAGAAAGCGCCGATGGGGATAAAGGTAGAAATAAAAATAACTCCACAACACACAGAAAAGTGGATCCTATATATCCAGATCAGCAAATCCCGCTGACCGAAACAAGGGGAAGATAGCTCACCCTGCAACACGGATCAAGGAGTTTGTGATATTGTTGTTTCTTGCAAAGTCGGTATCTAGGATATTACCGAGGACGGTGCCCAACACGGCGTAAAGGACGATGTAAGTGGAGTACAAGAAGCCCATGACGGCACCGAGAGAAGAGACATGTTTGTTGACTAAAGTGGAGGATGTTTTTGTCAGAAACGTGTAGACACGTGTGTTATATGTTAAACGACTGACTGATTTGATTTTCGTTTAGGGAGGATTGAATATACGCAGCTAAGGAGACATCTCCGGCAGCCCAACCGTAGGATATTGGGATGAAGGATCCAGCAAGCCTCCAAGCCCAGCTGACATCATGTCCAGCGCGAGTAGAATAATAAGGAAGGAGCCAAACAAGGTTTAGCATGAGAGCATCAAGACGCAACCAAGGAAGCTACGCATTGACGCATGTAAAATCCATGGAGTGTGAGCTCGAGAAGATAGTGGCTTACGGGTGTAGTTATCATATCGGAGAGGAAGAAAACAGTGAGAGCACCGAGAAGTTCACCAAAGTTGGATCCACCAACAATGATTTGGGCCCAAGCAGAGTTCCCGAGCACACGTTTGGAAAACGCAGGGGCGAGAGAAGATTCGAGGTATCTGTGGAGGTAGAAAGCGAGAGCACTTGAAGGCCAAATAATCACTGTAAATACTTGGCTATTAGCACGGGACATGCTCACTAGGAAGGAAGGAGCCCTGTGTCCAGTCATCAGTCATCGTTCCATTATTTTTTTCAGAAGGATAAAAATAATACTGACAGATGAAACGCCTGTCGCCAAGTACGAGCCAAGCTCCGACCCAAACTGCCTCGGCGAAACCTCGAATACACAGGAGGAGTGTTGTCAGATAATTAAGCATTCTGTTGGGACGCCCGGATTCCGGAGGCCGGGGTTCGCGCCCCCGGGTAGAAGGATCGAGGGTGCTAACGAAGACCCAGATACCAGCGCCAAGAGCGAAAAACACTAGTATAATCCACGGTATAAATATGGAGGCGTCGGATGAAAGATGAGGGGGGCTATACCGGGACTGAGGAAGAAAGCATAATTGTTCCCCCAGCGAGAGATAGCGCTGGAAGAGGAAATAGCGCCAGCGGTTCCGGCTACCTCTAAGATGTCAATGATAGTAAGTACTATTCCTCTGGTGACACGACTTCTCCGGCTTACCATACATGACGTGCTAGAAATCATGTCCGGGTCATTTAGCTACGGGCTAGAAGTAAATTTGATATGCGACCTACCACCATGGCATCCATACGACGCAATTTTCCCACATTTCCTCCCACGATATCTGCAGGACTGGGAGCATCAGGTGGATTGTGCTTGACCAAGAGAAGGATAGGCTTTTACATAACACGACGGATCAATTCGACCATACCATACGCGATGCCGGCCAATGTCCAGACAACGAAAATCTAAGCAGCGTTGCATTAGAGATTACTCCGATGCCAAGTACTGATAGCGCGTACGAGGTTGGGGTTCCAATTACCATACACTGACGCTGAGGTACCAGCAGGCTTCATCTTTCCACCTGTCAGGTGTAACAAGAGACCTTTAGAATTGTTCAGCTAGGGAATAAATGGAAAGACATGCCGGTAGCAGCATCGATGATAAGCAGAAGAACGGTCATGAGGCCAAAAACCATAATAGCCCCGACGAGGACGGTGCGAGTACGGTATCGCATTACGAGAGGTGCGATGAGGATAGCCCCTACGCACTGCGCAGCTTGGTTTATACCCTGTGCAGCACCGACTGGGTATCGGGCTTAGTTAAGTCTGGAAAGTTGTTGTATTGAAATGGGAACGTACGTTTTGTGAAGGTGTGTGAAGAATTGAAACGATCGGCAGCCAGAGATATGATTGAGCCATTGAAAAATTCGAGACCAAGTTTATAGCACATAATACCGGCGATGTAAATGCCGCTACAGAAATAAGCTATGAGCAACGGGGGCGATGAGATGACTGCTGTTAAGTGGACCCACATGTTACGCCTTTCATCGGGTTTATAAGCTGTAAAATGAGTCTTACGAAAAGATCGGAGCTGAAGTGGACAAGGAGAAACTTACTATCCCAAATTTCCCTGAGTTTCATTGTGATTTTGGCTTCTGTTAGGGCTGGAGCTGCCCGGGTGGGGAAGCCGAAAGTGAACTTGCCAGCGCGTCCGAGCGAACGTCTGCGCCTATTTATCTTCAAGTATTTTGATTAAAAGTGAGCACGTTCGTGTGAATAAACATAGACCTTCGCACTTGAAATAACCTTTCCGATAGGGACAGGTTCAATCAGGTCGACATACCTTAATTTGGGCCAGATTACGAACGTGTGTTCCCACTATGTCCCTTATTGTTTTACATCTTGATTGGCCTTGCTCTGGATGTTGTGGAATAATTAGGGGTGTTGGACATAAGCTTGGGTTGCGGGAAGGGTCCGGGAGGCGATGTGGGGTATTTGTTACCATTTGTAGGGTATTGGAGCGGAAGTGCTGACTTCCGAGGTAGGAAAGAACGCGTCGATGTGATCATGTATGTAAAATAGGAACTGATAGATGTCGGTGAAGAATGCAGTAGTAAATATACCAAAGAGAAAGATGGATGGAGGGAACGTTTTGGCTGTTGTACAGCCGCAGAACATGCGGCGCTGCTTTCCAAGTTTTGCCTGGTTGAATCATGATCAGGGCCACAAGAAAAGGGCAGGACGGACGTGTTGGAGGCTTGATATCGCGTTACAGAAGCGCTCCGACGGCAGTTAATATGGACTGAATTGAGAAGACGGATGCGAGACCACGTGAGTGACGTATTCGGCTGTGGCAGTGCAGTCGGCGAGCCATGGCCCAACTTGCGCAGTCGGTCAGTTCGCACAACACACCATGGTCAAGGCATCCGACGTCGTCCTCATCATCGTCGCAATCATCTTCCCCCCTGCAGCCGCTTTCATCATCACCGGCTGTGGCTGCGACCTCCTCATCAACATCCTCCTCACCATGTGCGTCTACTTTACTCCAACCCAACTCAACATT
This sequence comes from Chlorophyllum brunneum, assembly GCA_963576785.1. Classification (NCBI taxonomy): domain Eukaryota; kingdom Fungi; phylum Basidiomycota; class Agaricomycetes; order Agaricales; family Agaricaceae; genus Chlorophyllum; species Chlorophyllum brunneum. The sequence continues at coordinate 638,659 of OY756149.1, forward strand.
TTCGCTAATCTAGACCACCAGCCTGGGCTATTTGCCTGGCCATATACATGCCTTCTGGCTGATTTACAAGAAGATGCAAGCAGAGGAGAGGTATGGAACTGGCGGTTTCCGATGTACGTTCTCTCCCCATTCCCATATTCGTTTTTTGATTGTTTGCGTAGATGTCGGCTCTGGACACTACGAGCCCCTTTATCAATCTGGACCTCCCCTCCCGGGACAATACCCTCACCAGCAGCCGCAAGCCCCACAGTACTATGGGGCAACTGGTCAATATTGAGACAGTACTTTGGCCCGGACAGCTGCCTGTTGACGGTATTCGCTAACACTGCTTTCTTACTGGCGCCTACTCTCTCACATACCCTCCGTATACCCTTTGTGGATACCGGCGGATCTGGATGGAAGACATGAGCAAGGACGATTCAAAGCCCCAATATTGATTTTTCTTTTTGAGAACTGACACTCAGACACTGTTCCATTTTGATACATAAATGTCTGTATTAAAGTGGTTGTAATTAACACGTTTTTTGTGGACGTCGTGGCCTATGAAAGGAATCAGCAAAGAATTTAACGATCAAATCATGAATGAGCCCCTCAGAAGAACATTTTGTCCTTCATATAAATCGGACATATGCTTGTTGAATAGTTTCGAACATCATCGGGGTCTCGAGTAAGAAACCTAAACACTTACCACGTTCGACGTTCGAACGCCAACTCGACAAACACTGTAGGTCGATGGTACAGATGTCAGTCGAATGATTCCCATGAAGGGGAAGAGGAGCTTCAGCGGGTGGTGCGTGTTAGCATTTTGGGCCCATAATTTTGAGGTCTCGTCGCCCGCTAACGATGTCGTCGCCAGCGCAGCCAAGGCCAAGAGACTCACATAGGGCAGGCGCCTGCGTAAAGACTGCGGTCAGCATATGATTTCTTGACAAAATACGCATAAGAGAGCAGGAGAGGAGGACGAAAGGAGAAAGAGGTAGGAGTCATGCGGTATTAAAATATCAGTTGGTGATGCATGTTAAGAGTGTTGGTTCATTCCTTTTTGTAAGGGTCACCGACTCGGAATGGATGGATATCATCGTGATGAGAATAAGAATGTAAAGGATAGTCACTCACCTTGTATAAAGCAGCAAAAGAAAACAATCCTGGCAAAATGTTCAGGTGTCTTCGTTCCGGAAATCACCGAGCGGAGTCTGGATTGCGTTGATTGATAAACAATTTTTTCTTATTCGCTCCTCGTATGTCGTGTTCGTTGGTCGCCACTGGAATCACTATGATATGGTAAGTTGAACATCCAACTTTTTTCATGATGCACAACTTCAGTTCTGCTTCCGAACGAGAGAGTCAAACCTCTTGTGGACAACTTCATACCAAAACCATTTTCTGATCACCCTCTTCCCATCCTACATACTTCCGTCGAGCCATCTTACTGACCACACTTTTTTTTCTCATAGATCCATTACCGAATGTGAGCATCAGCGTTTTGAATACTTTTTTTTATCTACTTCAAACCGCGGCGCCCTCCGTGACGAAAACAAAGTTCATCCATTCTTTGAAAATTTTACCTCATCCTCTTTGCAATTCCCGCTTTAGGCCGACCCCTCTGCTCTCTGGGTGGATGGGTTGTAGTGAATGGGAGCGTTTACCGTTCTGGTAAGCACTACTGTCTGCTGCGTGGTCCGGAGTGGGATATTGTGTGGATGGGGGATATGAAAACATGGCTTTTCTGACTTTTTCTTTCTTCTTCTTGTGCTTGCTGTGGAGGAGTATTGTATTGACGCGATTTCAGGTTATAGGTGTATATCTGCACGGTATTTTTCGTTCCACATTCGTGATGTTGTAGTACGCTTCAGTCAAAATAATTAATATGCGATTTTTTTAAACGTTTGCCACGCCCATCTGTTAGGGTTTGTCACTGGAAAAAGTGAGCACATTAGCTTGATTGACTGTGGACCACATACACCCCTGTCAAGCATTGTAGTGTAACGAAAACATAGGCGACAAATACAAATGCCAGGTTACTGTGGGGTAGCAACCTCAACTGGCACGATGCCATTAACAACCTCCTTCGACGCCCCAACCGTTTCCACAGCCTTTGCCTTCGGTACGACTTTTGCCTTCTTTCCCCACCCGAGCCCAAACTTGAAATCCAGGTTAATCCCGGCATTATCCGCCCTCACACTTCCATCGCTCAAGCTTTTATAGTGCTCTTCTACGGTCTTGTGCAAAGCTTCTAGAGTGGTCCATGCACCTTTATATCCTAATCCGCCCTTCTCAGCTGGGAGACGGGCACGAGAATCGTCAAATACAAGATGGACTTGAGTGAGAGAGAATAGGGACGGTTGGAGATTAATGAGATTGCCAGCTATGCGTGGGAGGTGGAGGACAGTGAAAAAGAATGAGGGAAGGGTATAGTATAATTCGATTAGATGAGCGAAGAGGAGCATGAATGTGGGTGGAAGGAAGGGGAAATGGCATTCGCCAGAGGTAAGGGTGGTGAGGGTGGTGAAGACGTCGCCATTTGTGGGTGTTGGGCCTGGATCGCAGACGTTGAATGCTTGGCCACTTATGTCGGGTAGTGATTTAGGAGAGGAGGTGGAGAGTGCAATGAGGCGCTGTTCGTATAGAAGGTGAGCGAGAGCACAATTCTCAACGTAACAATGGGAGGAGATAAGATCTTGAATCCAGGTGGGGTTCGTTTTACGAGCGACGTACGCGCCACAAAGCATGTCGCCTCGAGGACCGAATATACCATTTCCTGGACGGATGCAGCCTGTGCGAAAGATCTTCTCCCGATCTCCTTTTGAATTTACGACGCGACCATTTGCGTTCCGGACAAGTTTCTCGCCCATACTCTTGCTCACAGCGTAATTAGAAAAGAAATCATCATGGCGCCAGGTCTTTTCGCGTTCTTGATCCTTGTCACGGATAATTTGAACATGAAACCTAGGACATTGCTCCCAAGGCCATAATAAGAATCTGTTGCTCCTGATACCAACACTTCCGGAAGAAGTGTACACCAAAATATTCGCGCCGATGTGTGTAGCGGCATCGATGACATTTTTGATACCGTCCACATTTACTCTGGCCGAAGCTGGGAGCTGCCAAAGAAAGCGTTCATAAAAACGGATGTTGGCAGCAGTGTGATAGATAGTGATTTCAGTGTCCTTAGGGACCGACGAGGGCCATGGAGTAGAGAAAGCTGAGAGGACAGCTGAGGCGTCTGAGACGTTGACTTGGATGAATTCAACACCATTTTTGAGAGCGATTTGCAGGGTTGTGCTCGGAGGAGGGCGGATGTCGATGAGGCGAATATGAGCCGGACTTTCTCCCCTGTCAAGTAGTTGAGTTGCGATCCAACCGCCGAGGAAACCACCCTAGAAAAAATGTAAAGCTGTGGATTTGTGATTCTGGAGAGTAGGAACGCACCCCACCAACTACGATGTACCTCCGGCCGGTTCTTGGGGGAAGCTGATCATCGATGCTTAGAGGCTCGCCTTGTGCGAGACGTGCGGCCGTCGCGCGGACATCGTCTGGAGTATAACGCGTTTTTGTGGTGAGAGATTGCCAGTTGTCTGGTAGACGGGTTATCTTTCGGTCATTGGTATATATGTAAAGGGTGAGAACGGCGGTGAGGAAGGCGAGGATCCAAAGGATGGTGGTGACGGCAGGAGCCATGAACGAATCGAAAAAGGGTGCGTGAGAACACATACCATATCATTCGACCTTGGTTAAAAACATTCTCCTATAATAAGCAAGCATATCTAGTGAAGTAGCGCCATAATGGTGGTTGCTGCGCAAGTGGTGCAGTGTTGCGCTTACTGTTGGCTTTGGCTTTCTCACCAATCTTTGAAATGACGTCGTATCCATACACACCTAATTGGGCTGGTTGATGGAAGTATCTGCAACAGCGACCTTGGCAGGATATACATAGTCCCACATTAGGCTGTTCAACATAACTGTCTGATGTGGGTGGCGGAGGCTGAGTGTATATGACAATGCAACCGAAAGCTCTCTGTCCAGGCAAAGAAAAATCGACCCGCCAAGGTAGGTGAAGTACACCGACTGTTTCAGGCGGAAACCCTCGTAAACCCGGCCCCTCGTCGCCCTCGTTACCGTCAGCTGCTTTGGTTTGGAACAAGGAGCTGCCAGGATACTTCCGAGGTCGAAGAGCGGCCTAAATTTTATGTCACTTACGGGCCAATGTTAATCTTGAGCAATGGTTCCAACGTTACCCTTCGGTGGTCCTGGTCGAAAGTAGAAACTTTCCATTCGGGGTGCGCAAAGTAACTATGGCCCATACTCCTTGGACTGCTTTCAGGAGATCACCAACTCCGTGCTCAACTTTTTGTGCCTTTGTACTGTAAAGCACCTGAACTGTAGTTATAGGTTCAATTGAGAAATGGTAGGATTAATTTTGAAACAAGAAATCGTGTCGGGATTACTGATAGGATCCAGAATCTCCAGCGCGATTCAGGGTCTGATTGACCAAGGGCTTCCAGTCGATGATAGGAATATGTTTATCAAAGTGGAAAATACCCACGGAAGAAAGCGGCTTCGAGAAACTGACGCTGCCCGAAATTGCCTAAGAGGTCTCATTGGCTGCCCCCCGTCTCCGAGGCATCGCTTAAGACAGTAGCAACCATGGATAGCTTTCCTTGTGATTCCACCCGCCCGGGAGTAGATACAACACGAGGAATGGTTTGACAATTAATCGGATCACAGAGACAACTTGATAGAATATAACAGTTCTTATAAGAAAGATCTAGTCGTTCACAATGATATACCCAACTGATCGTCGGCTTTTATGACTCTCGAAGTACGAAACGCACGGATTGCCTCATAAGAGACTTGTGGTCCGCGGCCCAAATATGATCTCGAACTAGAAGTAGACTCCTATCTGTCGGGCCACAGCATCTAACTAGGAGGTGGCGGTGGAGGAGACTCATTTGCTGCGGCTGTCGCGTAGGCGGCATAGTATTGCGCGTATTGTTGTTGTTGACTTTCCTGCCAGTCTTTGAACTCTTGCGAGTTGACGTCATATCCGTATGCGCTCCTGTTGTGCTGGTCAACGGAAGCACCTATGAGAAAAGTTTGGGCACATACCAATAGGCAGCGTAGGCTTCCTTGTCAGTAGGTGCTGGAGGACCAGCGTAGGTATTGGGGGTAGTAGAAGCATCAGGGGGTGGTGGCGCTGGGGCGCTGCCATCTGGTGGCGGAGGTGGTGGAGGTTGGTCGCCTGGGGGAGGTGCAGAGGGTGGTGGGGGAGCGTATCCGCTCATGTAGGCATACTGGACCTGTACTTGGTGGAGTTCCATCTGCTGTTGCTGGACGACGGTTTGCATTTTTGCGTGTTCTTGCCTTACTACGAGAAGTAGGTCCTCCGTTAGTACTTTTGCACGAGCCACTTGGCCTTCATCAGGTCCGCTAAAGGTACCATGAAAAGGAGGAGAGGTAGAGATGAGGACGGACAGACGTTATGTGAATGAACATTGGGACGGGTTCTTCTTGTCCAGTCTAACCATGCTTATGAGATTGTACGTAAACGATGTCGAAAAGGCTCACCTCTTGGTCGATGAACCCTGATCCCATCCCCTTGATCTGAACGCGGGTGCTTGTCTCTGACTGGATGTATTTGACAAAGCAACCAGAAGGCCCGACAACTTTGGCGCGGATGTTGAAGTTGCGGATCGACTCGAGACCAATAGGAAGCCTCTCTTCGGGCCATTTTCTCTGTCAAACAAAGTGTTGGCAACGAGGTAAGGGAGAATGACTGGAGTGACACACCCGCTCCCTGGGTTTATCATTTCTCTCCACCAACGATCCCATATCGAGTGCTATCAGTTCATTGACCTTGTCAACAGCCTTTTGCAGCATCTCCTTCGAACTGGCAGATATGTGAATATACAACGGCGGGTCCTTCGCCGTTGCTTTGCTGCGATCTGGGTACCATACTCCTCTTGTGCCAATCGATGCGCCTGTTTCGTCATGAATCTGTGGTATGAACAAAGCCTGAACGTCGGACAAGGTGTGAAGACGGCAGTAGACACACCTGCTCCTGTGTAGAACCTCTAGTGAGGAGGTACCGGTTCCTGACATCGTTGATGTCGATGTCGTGTGTAAAGTCGCCTTCGTAGCCCGATCCAGCGCCTACACCATTTGCAAACTGGGCGGCTATTTTGGCTGCGATGGCTGCAGCGGCGGCAGCTGCATTGGAGGTTGACTTGGGGTCTTCAAGTTTTGCTACCTTGGGTGAACCGTCCTCGTCGACGCCCTGCTGGTCCCATTTGCGTTTTGAGGCCATGGTGGTGGTGAGGTATGTGAGGGTGTTGTTGGTCCATGTTTGTTCACTGATCCGCGCTCATATGCATCTGGCTTGGCAACAGTGCATGCATTTTCTGGCCAGCAATTACTATCATACCACCAGCACTGTTGTTCCTGAACGATACTGTCAAGACTGGGGCTGCGTATGCCGCTGGATCGGAGGTCAATGTAGCCAAGGACAATTTCTGCGTTACTTCTCATTGATCATGGTCTCGGGAAAGGTGGCAGACCTGCACCCGCGGCATGCGGGACCCCAGACCGGCTGGAACGACACCTGCTCATACAGAATAGAGGTGTTCCTCAACCTATCCGTTGTTGATCCATGTTTGTGCAGTATTGATCCGCTGAGTGGTGTATTTATAGTCCTGAGTATGCCTCCCTCCTTGCTCTGTGCAGAATGCTCGTCACCCATGCGACGCTGGTCAAGGCCATTGGCTTTACGCTCCCTCTATTTCTTGTCTACAACTTCCTCTATTTCGTCTATAACCCCCAAGCACTCTTTAAACACTCGCTGCATTCAAACACCACCCTGCTGAGCGAACCATTGCATGAACAATCCCATCCATCCTATGCCCAGGCTCCATCCATGTTCGACAAATTTTTTCCCCCACCAAATACAGATCTGAAAGATTTTCGTGAGTGGAATGCAAAGACGTTGCGCGACCTCCACGCGTGCATGATTCTCCGCGACTGTGGCCCAAACCAAATGAAGGTCGCTTTGCTTGCGGACAATTGGATACAAGAGGGTGTGATACGTGGATATCGGGGCGGCGAGGGCATTTGGTAAGTGCTGTCATTATCCACGGATATCCCAATCGCTGACAGGTCCTGGTCTATTAGGGGTATGTCAATGGTACGCCATCGAAAGATGTTTACTTTCGCGGTGTTGATATCCTGTTCAGTACAAAAACCTTCGCGAGCTAGGCTATACGACGTTGTTCTCTACTGATCTCAGTCAGTCCTTAACGATTGGCGCGCATACATGCACCTTAGACACATCTCAGGTGACACACTGTTCCAATACAGAATGATGCCCGATCTAGTCAAGGTAAAATCACCGAGTGATGAAGGGCTTCTCGTTAATCCCTTGTCGTAGGTTGTTATCCGCGGCGATACAGGTCTGTGCCACAATGATCGGAACTGTGTCAAGAGTGCCCAGAACCCGACTGGAATCCCGGCCTGGAAGCTCTTTGATATGAGCTATTGGCCTCACCACCGACTGGATGATAACAACTACCCGATGAAAGGCAAATGGCTCCTCTCTGCCAATCCTGACTCTGAGTTCCCTGACTCAAAGTCGAGCCCTATCCAGTATATCGGGTAATAGCATTTTGCCCTGGGGAACTTTCTGGTGAGCTAATCTTGGCCCTTGGACAGGTATTCTATGGAGAGTATGTGCACCAAGATCCCCGTCGTTCCCTTAGAGGAGCGGAAAAACCAAGTCTGGATGCTCATGAAACAGATTCTTTACGTCTATCATCATAGGTTCGCTTGGAACCGAACATATTTTTCTCTCGTGCATGAAAAGCTCGGTGTTGACTTTGTCGGGGGCTGGCAGCTTGACAAAGACTATCTCGGCTGGGGTAGCAGCATCGATGAAGAGGTTCTTGATATCGAGGACCACGCGAACGGAATTTTTAATCTCGGAATACAGCCTACAGAAGATTTCTATGACCATGTCCAGAATAGCAAGATGATGATCGGCATGGCCAACCCGCATTGGAGCCCCTCACCGATCGATGCCTTGTGCCTGGGTGTCCCGTTTTTAAATCCGGTGAGTCGTTGCCAATCCGATATACGACCGGCTTCATCATTGCAGTAGATTTCGGACTGGGACCATGAAAATCCTTGGAATAAGTCCCGCTGGGATACACAGCACCCAACGCTTGTCGAATACGATCCGCCGTACGTGCATTTTGTTGTTGACCTTCTCACCGTTTAATAAGGAACCCAGTCATGTTTACCACGTTCACGCCAAGAACTTTACAGGGTTCCTAGATGCGGTCGAAAGCGCTATCAAAACCCCGATAGATCGGTGCGAGTGCCTTGTAGCGACAACCCATGACCTTAACTGAAGCCGTGTCGCATACATAGGTTCATTCCAGGGCATATGACAGAGAGTGCGGTCAAGGAGCGATTGGCCAAGCTTATGGAAACCGATTGGCGTGCTGGGGCACAAATAGTGCTGAGGCAGAATATGCAAAAAGTGGAAAGAGGGGAAGAAGCATACGTGAGTCCCATTCACACCTCCTTTTTTAGATTGGTTGTCTCAGTACTATTTGTTCTAGATTTTTGAACTATGATACGAGTCTACTATAATCACACCATTTGTATGGAAGAATTCTTGGTCGCTAATATACACGAGGGATTTTCGGGTCTTGATATTTAGGTTCTACCGACAGACTTGCCAGGTATCACATGATTCTGGCGGAGCCTCCGACCCTAACCTGGCACTCAGGATCGACGATCAGTAACGTTATTCGGAACCCCAAGACATCGATTGTTATTGAATTCGATGTTCAAATACTACCCACTCCACGTTATAAATCTCCCCCTCGCGACATTGCCCCAAGGCCCTCACACACATTGCCCCTTCCGGGTCAACTATTTCGAAATCTGATGCAGGTTGCAGCCGCTGTGGGATTCAACCGCTATCCGACTCCCAGTGAATTCCCGGGCACTGCAAGTCTGGATCCATATTCCTGGTGGTACTGTCATTCCTCATCCTCTCCCAGACGAGATACGCTCCGATGTCGGTGCCCGTACGGACATTGATTCTCTAGTGCTACTCCGAGTACCCACTGTTCCGATCCCTGGACGTTGAAAACCTAATGCCAAGGGACCCAGTCCAATCAGCAGGACCGGCATTTCGCATTTGACATTTGGTATATACAAAAATGTTCCCAGAGCTGTAACCGACTTAAATGCGCGGCCCAATGTTCGGTCGTCAGAATGTCTCTCCAGCCTGTACCGATCCTTGAAGGCCGTCCGAACCACTTTTCGGAATATATTTCGCCGCTTATAGTGGCAGGACTGGTGAGGACAATTCTTCGTCTGTGTTATGGTCGATCTTCATACAAAGAGACAGGTTGAACTGTTACTTTATGGTAAGTCATGGCGTTTGCACGATTTTCTTGATGCTTCTACTCTATCTATTCACAGGAATACACGTCGCTCTTTTTATTTTATGCAGTCATTTCATGATGGTTAGTTTCCGCACCACGCAAAGGGTGGTGTTCTGTATTCTCGTCGTCCTGTTCGCCTCGTCGACGGTGGATATCGCCTTGACTATGCGGTCTTTCATCAAGAATCTACGGTCTGCAATTGAAGAAAACGATTTGGATGTTATATTGAACCCCTTGAACGTCAAGTTTATCATTTTTGTCACGAACAAGTAAGTCGTCGCCGAACCTTTCTCGGTGGTCTCGAAACGACACTCTAGAGTTTTATTTCAGACATTCTCCTTGTACGTGGATGTTTTTGAGCGCGGTGAATACCTAATGAGCCTGCCAAATATCCAGCTTTACCGTTGTTATATGATATGGGGAGATCGGTCTAGGTATTGGGTCGCCCTTGCGAGTCTATGTGTTATCGGTGGAACAGGTAACTTCAATCATATTGATATGGAATCCAACCCAAGTAACACGCGTCGTTCGTAGTTTGTGGATACACGGGCATAGTTGTTGGATCTCCAACATTCTCTCCCGAGAATACCACCGTTCTCAGTCGCGTCTTTATCTTCTCCGTCCTCATCAACAACGTCGTTCTCACAGGCGTTACAGGTATGAATGTCGTGTTCGACTGAGGGAAGACTATAGATGTACTGATTGGAGGCACTAGCTTTGAGGATATGGTGGTTGGCACGAGTTGCAGGGGTTTTGCTAGGGGAAAAATATACCCGAACTTACCAAGCGGCCGTTTTGATCCTGTAAGACAGATTAAAACAAAACAAGGTCCAAAACTCATAACATTGACAGGCTTGAGTCTGGCTCGTTGTATCCGATCGGAGCCATAGTTTTCATGATAGGTGCGTCTTTGGCCCCAAAGTCATCGGTACGTGTATGTCGCCTGTCTCGACTAGGTATTTTTGATTGACCTGGATTCTGCTCACAGTGGGCGCTAATGGTAATATCGATGAGGCTGGTTGTAAGTACAGGTTCCTGGGTTCACAATATTGAGTGGTACTCAATTTTACGTTAAGTGTATAGCCCCGACACTGATGATCACCCAAGTCGGGTTAAACCACTTTAGGGATGGAGGAAGGGGGGCATTATTTCACTCACGAAGAGGCGACCGAGACGTAGGCGCCTTGCCCACTGGGTTTTTCACGAAGACAGGCGCTCAATCTCAGGCGCCATCGGTTGCAAGAGAACCAGCAGTCACAGATCTGCGTCTCAGCATTCATATAGCATGAATTATCACCATCAATGATTTGTTGTGTTGGGCGAACTACGCTCCATATTAGAGAAACAATCTGAATATACTTGTTGATGCCCGAGTTTAGGGGGGTCACTGGCAGGTTGACAAATGTGGGGCGTGGCTCCCCTTGCTGAGGAAAACCATGTTCCTGCTATAAGTTTGGTCTTATGGGCGTGTTACAGCGGCCAGTCCCGTAGGTGCGAGGGCACACTTATCGCTGCTCACCAACCAAAAGTGGCGGCTTTGGCTGGCCCTGGCTCCAGGTGCTAGTTGGCCGGGGCCAGAGTTGAAGGTTGAGCGCTGAGCGCGTAGGATTTGACTCATTAGTTGATAGCTGCCGGTGCTGGGCAGAGCTGACATGTGCATGAACAAAGGGCTATGGGTTGGTCCGTGAGTAACATTATTTTTAGCTCACACCAATGAATTAACGGGGCGGGGATCGACTCATACAAAGACTGGATCATATGGAAGGGAAAACGGAGACACCTAAGTCGAACGCCGGCAATAAAAATGACATTCAGACCCCGACGTGGATGAACGGAACCCAACGGTGAGGCGGAACATCATCCTCCCTCATTCGTTTCACAGCCTTGTGCAATCCCTCTGCTGCCTTTGTAATATCCGTACCTTCTTCTGTGAGAATGGCGTCGTACACCTCCCTGGCGACTCTTGGTGCATCTTCGTCGGCGATACTCCACAATGTCCCAACGACACCTTTGAGCCCAGCCGCCATGAAACCACCAGCAAGATGGATTGACTCGTTCGCGAGCTCCATATCACCTGTGGCCGTCTGGCACGCCGACAAGAACGCAAATTTTGCCATCGACAATTCCTCTGACAAAACTTCCCGGAGTTGGAGGATACCGTCACTAAGAATTAGATGGCTATCGAGAGGTTGTGACCGATCCTGGGAACCATGGCACGCTAGATGGATGATTTGAGACGATCTCATTGCAGCAAGAACGACTTCGACTCTGGCCTCTGCATCTTCAATTTTCGCAATGTCCACAACAGAGTGGCCCCGAGCTCGATTGACCGCTGTGACAATATCGCACAAAGTCTTCGTTTCCGCTTTCACGGAGGGTAACGACAATCGAGGGTGGTCAGGATATGTGCTCAGGCCAACTACCGACATGCGAAGCGAATCAGTCTCATTCAGGGTCGACATTTGGACGCGGGCATTGATCAGGACTTCTAGAGTGTATGTGTAGGAGGAAATGTATGGACAATCAAGTGGCACGGCTGCGTGTAGTGGAAGGTGCACCAGGTCGCCCGCAGGACACCACCACAGTCGTCCTGACCTCACGCCTTTCTAGTACCCAGTAAGTATCATCCAATAAAAAAAAGAATCGTCACAAAGGCCCACCATGTTCAGCGTCTCGAAAATGGGCCGGGCGATCGTCTGCCAAGTCCACTGTAGGATTGTGTCGAACCCGGACGAGCTAGGATCTGTGGGCCATTTCGATGGTTTACCCGCCCTTCCGAGCCTGTCTTCTAGAGTTGGTCGTCTCTGTAAAACGTTACGCCGCTCTAGGAGCCGGGCCAATGCGGTTGTGTGCTTCTTTATATCGTCGTAAATAACTTCCGATAAGAGTAGCGGAATGGGTTCTTCGTCAGGGCGCAATATGATCAAAGCATAGGTGGCCTTTGTGACGTCGTCACTGCTGAGCATGATCACGGGTCCGCCCTTCGAGGCGGTGGCTAGCTTTTTGTACGAGAGAGGGAGGAAAGAATCCTCGAACCCGGTCTTGGTTCGTATTTTATCCGCTAAGTCTTTATACTCTGCCCCGCGCTTGAAAATGTCCACATCGGCCGGTAAATCAGAACTCTCCATCACAGGGCCAGCCGCCGATAGTTGCCTTAACCCAATTGTGAGTCCCTCTAGCATCTCCGCCAACTCTGGATAGACCCTTACAAGTCCATCAATGTTGCCTCGTCTCTGGTTCAACTGAAGAAGCTGGCGGTAAGTAATGGATAGGCTCCGCTCAAGGTATTCCACTGCTGCATGAGGGTGTCCAGGGTCAAATTTGAGCAACGCAGCAACAGCGGAGGGACCAGTGCTTCGGATCGTCCGTAAGGGAAGCTGTTTACTTTCGGGTGGGTTCCCAATCCAAATGGGGTTGTCGGTCAATGATGATAGAACGTGAAACCCATCCAGACACTCTGGCTGACCTCTCTGTAGTGCTCCACGTGCCCAACTAACTGTGTGCAGCAATCCGATATAAAGCGGAAGGTACCAGCCCAGCTTATAACTCATTTCTCCATTGGGTCTCTTGAGTGAATAGGCTCTCCGTTCGAGGACGGGCTCTAGCCTGGCCCTCGGTCCTGCGACATCCGCGTATTTTTGATACCAGAAGATGGTTTTTTCCAACTGCTTACTTCGTTGGCCCCCTCGGATAACATTGAGCCTGTGCGTTTTGGCAAGTGCCAGCGCAATGTCGCGGAATAATAAATGATTCGTCTCCCCGATGTTATGGGCGGTGGTGGTCAACAAATTCAACGCCACAGTCAGATCCTCACGATCTCTGGAACCACTAGCCATGCCAAATCTAGGTATCCAGAAGATATAAACGGAGTGAATGGCTAGTAGCGTGGACATAGCCGGGTCGGGACATCTGGCGATAGCTTCCCGGAAATACTTCTCTGCGAGACGCTCGTCTTCCTTTGCTCGCCAGTCCCAACCGAAAATGATGCAACGCAACGTGTGTATCCTAGCTAAGATTTCCAGTGCTAGGACTGATTCTGATATCCCACCGGACGCCATCTTTCGACAAGCTTCGATCGCGTCTCTCAAATCGCTTGTGTCGAAGTTTCGTGAGTTGAGAAGTGATATAACCCCGTGAATCATAGCGTAGTCGACAAGCGGAACAGGCACCTCTGTCATGAGGCGGTGCTTTATGAGGTACAACTGTCTCTCGACAGCCGGCTGAGCGGCTGCGGAAATATAAGTGCCGACCGTCATGGAGTGGTGACCAGATTTATACCAGTGTAAAAATTCTGGAAGTGGATCCACCGGGAAAGAACGAATGCCAGTGATCGTGGAACGGAAAAGCTCATACAACTCGAACACTTTCCATGTCGTAGTCGATGACGCGAAGTCCTCAGAGAAATGGATCATGTAGTTTCTAGAGACACCGTAGGCAACCTTCCACTCCGGAGAATCGGCGAAGGCCGGTAGCGGTCTGCCCAAACCAACCAGAAGGAAGGAGGCCGTGAAGCTATACTCGAAGGCTTCGTCAAAATTGTGTTGATCTCCCGATCTATGATACAGTATGTAGTGGCTGTATGCAAGGGCAAGACAGCCCTGAAGGTAGTCTTCCAAGCCCATACTGACATGTATGTTCCTCCGAATGAATCTGACCAACGAGAGGAGTGTATCTCCACTAACGGTAGATGCTACTCCATGTGGTTCCTGGGAGAGGGTAGACATGTCTTTCCAAGGAAAATAGTCCAGCAGATCACTGAGGATTTGGTTGAATGTGGAAGAAGCGGGGGATAGAAGACGGTTTACGTGCGAGAACCCTCTGGTCGGTGTCTGCTCCAGGGGCTCGGGGGCTCGCGGAGAGCGAGAAACGACGGGTGTTCCGGGTAGGGCGGTGCCCGCACCAGCCACCGTTAAGTGATGGAGGTCATAAAGCTCAGAGATATCCCATCCCAGAGCGTCTAGGCCAATATCTGGAAGGCTACCGGCACGATCCACGTACGAAAATCTCCCTGACCATCGACCATTCTGCACTGTCTTGGAGAACGAGTGAAAGACCCAACCCGGAGAAGAGGAACGAGGTAGCTGCACTGTACTCGAAAGCCTCTTTAAGGTGTAGGTGGTCCCCGGAATGCCGGAAAAGAGTATAGTAGGTATGGGCGAGTGTGAAACACGCGCGAGCATATTCTTCGACGTCAAAGCTGTCGTGAATGTTTTGTCGGATAAATGTGATCGTTTGTAAAAGGTGAACTGGATCGGAGGATTTTGTGGAACCCAGGTCTAGTACCGAAGGAGTAACTGCCTGAGGAGTGAACCCCTTTGGCATTACCGTCGAATCTGAGTCGAGCAACTCTCGCAGTTGTGAGGCTTGGTCCATTTTCTCCAGGTACTTGAAAATCATGTAATCTCCTTCCTTGTGTTCACGCTGCATCGCAGTCTCCCCGAGTGACTGAGCCTCGTCGTAGTCACGCTTGTCTCGTCTGATCAGGTAGCGCCTCGCCAAGAGAGTAGCCAATAGTAGCTTACTCCAGGGACCGCCAGACGTGACCGCACGATGCCCCGTTGAAGGCACTTGAGGCAATTCCCGTAGGAAAAATATCCAGCCGTCCAGTTTCGAGTCCTGTTATCGTTTGGAACTGCAATCTCGTTTGTGATATTCTTAAAAACTTACGGGAATGGTGTCGTTCGTAATTGATATTCCGAGTGAGGCGTCCTCTCTGCGCTGGAATAATATCAGCTTCTCTGTATTTACCGGAAATCATGATGGAGGAGTACACACAGATTCATACGATGACAAAAGATGATTGCTTGTTTCAGGATCTGTAGAGGTCATTGCCATGGTAGAGAGTGATAACCCGCTCCGTTTGCAAGTCGTAGCAGAGCCCAGATATAAGAGGAATTCTGGGACCGTACAGCAGGAACGTGGCCGCAGCGTTTCTAGACTGGGAGTAATGCTATTCATGGTTCACTGTTGGTCATTCTTTCCCTCCGGAACCGCCTTGCACACCTTCGTGTCGATCATGTTGCGGAGACCTCGGATTATCAAGTGCTGTATCTGTGAAGGTATTCGTGAAGGTTCGGCTCGCAGGGAGCCGATTGGTTACCGAAACGTAGGGCTCAGAGATTGTTTCAGAGCGCTAGCTCGAAACCCTCGTACTTGGAAAAAGAAAAATTAGTACCATATAGAACGAACTCATCGGTAGTGAATGCCGCTCACGATATACCCATTCTCCTCGTGATCTCTTCGGCATGCCTCAGTGGCAAAGGTGGGAGAGCCCATTTGCTCAAATGCGGTCGATCTCGTTTGGAGTTCTCTGCTTTCTTCGTCGTCACCCTCAACTAGTTGCAGGGTTAGGGTTTAATGAGACTGAATTGCTTCTATCGGAAGTAACAGTGTCACTCATTCAGGGTTCACTCACCAGTAACTTGAAATGGTTCTCGCAACAGACCCCTGAAATATCCTCATCCAAAACCAGCTGGATAAAAGCCTAAGCTATGATTATGATATTAATACACGTGATTTGCCTGCAGATAATCTAGTCGTCAAAGTCGTCAAAGTCGTCGCAGATCGTGAAATTAGAGAAAGCATGGCAAAGACTAAGGAGACGGGCAAGAATCGAAAAAAAAACCTGTTGTGGCCAATTAAACCGGATCTGCATCACGTTGTCGCGAAACCTGCCGCACTGGTCGGTCGTGACCCTGTGCATTCGCTCTGACCGCGTGGGCGACCTCCATTATTAAGTCCGCGCCTCGGCAGTAGACTAATATCATCTTGAGATTTGAAGAAGTCATCTTCTCCCTCATAAGGCGATGAAGAGGCATTAATCTAAATCAGTGCTTTAGTGACTTGAACTGAAGGCAGTGGATTGTGGCTTACCCATTGACCGAGTACATCGCCCAGGCGTGCGGCCTCCTCAGGACTCAGTCGACAATCTGTTCCCTTCTCAGCGTGCAATTTGAGCAAATCGCTCAGTGTCCTTTTCCCTTGTCCACTCGTGTATCTGCTCCTCCCCGCCACGTTTCTTCCGGGTGTAGTATCTTTGTCTCCTCCCACAACAGGAAAGACGACAGAGTTTCTAGGTGTTGATGCATTAAGCGACTGTTGTAATGATGCATTTTCGGAAGTTTGGGTGGGGTTGTCGCCCTCGGGTGTGAGGGATTTATCCCAGTCTTCCTGATATGAGTTGTTGGCAGAATCAAGTTTTTGAGACATGATGTCGTCGGCGGGGAAACACGGGGATTGTGGAATGGAAGAAAGAACGAAGTAGCAATAAATAACAAGGAGAAGGGTCGAAAGTCGTGAAGGTCGTTAAGAGCGGGTGGAGAAGTGGTTATACGAGGACAAGCAGGTAATGCTGGTAACACGCGCGGAGTTTCAAACGCGCTTGACAGTCAACAACCCAGTGTCACGTGGTTCGAGTTCGATGCGTCAAAACGAAAATTCATTAAGTAGAAGATGTTCCGAGATATCCAGTAAGTTGTAACAATGTCCAAGCACATTCCAATCCTATCCAAAGACCAAGTTGCGCAAACTAAAATAGTTTAAACACTCAAAAAAGTGCTGCTCCGACCAGAAGCGCGACAGCACTCCATACCCAACGACCAGCATTGGGTATGATGTCACTCGGGGCGCCATTGTCCTTGGTACTGCCTGAACCCGACCCGGTAGCGCCTCCTGTGCTGGACGGTGTGACGCCCGAACCAGAACCACTGGCTGGGTTGTTCGTGGCTGCCGTGGGTAACTTGCCGACGCGGGTCCAATCAGTGTTTGAGCTTGTAGTCCCGGCATCTTGGTCGAAAGCTAGGTAGGAGACAGAACCGGAAGAGGAGAGTTGAAGGAGAGCCGTTGTTGAAGCAAAATAGGTTGCTTTAGAATCCTTGTTGGTGGGAGCCTTCAACGTCTGAGTAGTGTTGCTCTATGAAGGTGGTGAGCGCCAAAGTCAGCAGGGAAGTAAAGCAATATACCGTGACATCAACGACATAAGTCGCGGAGCCGTCATCAGGGATGAAGGCAAATTTGGTTTGAACCTAATGGGTGGTCAGTGACTAGAGAAAGAAGAGCGGCTTGGTTGCTACGCACGCCTGAAGCTTTGAAGAACGAAGTCGCTTGGCCATGGGTGTTCGGGAAATTGCCATAAGATTGCGGGGTGGGTTGCATGAACGAGACTGAGTTGAGGAATCAGATTGTGGAATGGATCAATCCAAGATTGACGCACAGTGGATGACGAAAATCTTGGCACTTCCGGCAGGCAAGCCAGGGACCCCAAGAAAGTGGACGTGGTTCTGCGCTAGAGCCATGGTCGGTTGATAACTTGAGGTATCCCAGTCGACTTGCTGAACGTCATTCCACTGTTTCGTAGTAGAATTGGCTGCCTTGAGGAGCTCCATATCGAGAGAGAAAAGCTCTCCTTTGGAGTATGCATCTGTATGATCAGACATGTGCAATCAGGAGAGACAAGAGTTATTGCAGGGATAGGAATACATACAGAATACGTTCGTATCATGATCAAGGATGGCAGCAAAATTAGTCGGATCGAATTTTCCCGCTTCCACAGACTGAGTGGACCAAGATTGAGCATCAACATCATAGATGTAGACTGCAGCAGGATTAGCTGAGTCGGCGCCCAGAACATAAATCGCATTTGTGAACTGTCATTGTCAGACAAAAAAAGAGTGCTTAATGCTAGGGTTAGCGTATTAATAGGTATCCTCACCTGTGAAAGATAGCAGGAGAGGTTAGGGCCGTTGAAGGGTCTTATGTAGGGTTTATGATGAGCGGAAGGTGGAGGATTTTGACAGATGTAGACTCACGGTCGGCCTTGAGCTGTTATGTCCGTCGGAGTACCTACGGCGATACTTGAGCAAGACAAGCGCCAATAGACAAGAAACCTACTGTGACTGACCTTGAGTCCAGGTATCCTGAGTTCCAGCATTGTAGTCCTTGCCACCGAAATTGAAAGCAAGGAGGTTCCAGTGTGCGTCGGATGCAATGCAGGAGCTAGCAGCTGAAGCAGCAGATGAGAGAGAGAGAAGCAAGAGCGAGGCAATAGCAAGATATCTAGGCATTGTTCGATAGGGTAGTCAGTAGTAAAGGAGAGTGAGAGACGTGGGCTGGCCGAACGTCGTGAGGGTGAGGGATGTGAATGCAAAGCTCCAAGGCTGCTAAACTTGTTCAGCTGATGGGAAGCTCGTGTTATTTATATACTCCGTGTCACTTGTGTACGTCACACTCCGGGGAATTTCTATCTCCCGGCGAGTCGAAAAGCTTTAGGTAGCGTCTCTGCGCTCAGCACCGCAAACCGACCTCTGTGTCATGCCTTGGCGGAATGAAGTTTGGTGCATCAACAACACCAGACTCTCCAAACGTTCTCGTGATCAACCCCCCTCCAAATCTGCCCTGCAAAGCCTTTTGGTCCGCCAACCGGCCGAAATCCAATCATCCGGTTCTCACACACTCGAGTCTACTTGAATGATCTTGTAGATAGATGTCCTACAAATTTTCATTAAGCTTCCCAATGGCGAACGCCAGCAACCGAAAGTTTTTCCCCACTTGGCTGTCCATGCTAAATAAAAGTACGCCCCCATCCGCCGTCAATTGATCCTGATCCCTCTGTCCTCCCCCCGCCGCTGCAACCCTGATGTACTTCACGGACGGCCCAGAGTACAGGTCAAGGTGCGTCCGCCCTCCATGCCTGCACGCGGGTAGAGAAACGACACCTCATCGCCCCACCGCCAGACTCAAACGACCATTTAGGCCCCCCAATGCCACACTTAAGGAGATTCATAACGCTGTTCCAAAGCATTTGCTGCGGCGTGCGTATCCTTCACACCTTCATTTCATCTCATAACGAAATAATATCATAGCTAAACCTTTGAGGGCGCTGCTTTACGTCGTACGAGACGTTACGCTCGCTTCCTTTCTTTTCAAAGTCGCTTCTTCTATCACTTACTGGGAAAGCATCGATTACTACGGATTTGTGACATCCCCTCCAGTAAAGAGCATCCTAGGTGCTGGCTTATGGGTGAGCTATTGGATTCTACAAGGCTTGGTGTTCGCAGGTATCTTTTGCCTTGGTGGGTCGATATTTCATGACATCTGTTTAGGCTTCTGATTACTTCTTTTGCCGGGGTAACAGGCCACGACGCAGGTCATGGCTCCTTGTTCAAGCATAAGTCTCTTAACAACCTTATCGGATTCCTTCTCCATACTGTGCGTTCTTCACCCTCAAAGCAGCCACGGGTAACTAACTCATGTAGTTCTTACTAATTCCTTATTTCTCCTGGCGAGCAACTCATCATGCGCACCACGTAATGTACCCTCAAGTTACTCAGGGATCTTGTATCTTAACTATCTAACAGAAAGCCACTGCTTCAATGGAGAGAGACGAGAACTATGTGCCTCACACCCGGACTGCACGCAACCTTCCTGACAAGAATCTGGCAACCAAAGTCGATTATAGCGAAGCCTTTGAAGAGACTCCTATCACAACGGTATACCGCCTCCTAATCCAACAATTCCTGTGCGTGATACCATACATCGCACCTCGATGAGATGCTAATGCAGTCGCTGCAGTGGTTGGTGGATATACCTAAGGTGAGGCAGTATTTTAGGGACTCAGCGCTGGGCTAACTCGGTTGAAAGCACAAATCTTATGGGCGGCGTTTCGCACCCTCCAGGGACAAACCACTTCAACCCAGGCTCAACATTGTTCAAACCTCACCAACGTAAGAATAACTCTCCACTCTCGACCCAGTTCATTTCTCATATTATTCCAGGAAAATTAATCATAATATCAGATGTTTCTCTCACCATTATGCTCTACGTCCTATATCGTGCCGGATGGGATGTCGTTTCCAAGTACTACATCATGCCTTACTTCGTGAGTTCACGAACCCTGACCCAAGATGCAGTTGTATCTGATACAGTGTCCAAAGTTCCTCAATCACTGGTGAGCACGATTGTTAAATGTCTACAAGTCCCACGTGTGACTAGAGTCGCTCAAACGCAATATAGGATCGGTAAGCCACTCTCACTATAAGCTGCACTTGTTTTTAACTACGATTTCAAACAGTCATGTTCACTTTCCTACATCATTCGGATCCTACAATTCCTCATTACCGCAAGAATGCATGGACCTTCCTGAGGGGAGCTGCTGCGACAGTAGACCGGCCTTTATTGGGCTGGGCTGGGCGGTTCTTCTTCCATAATATCAGCCATGATCATGTTGCACACCGTAAGTAAACAAGTCGTCGTCGCCCCGAACGTAGGCTCACTTCTTGACCCGCAGACTTTTTCCTCTCGGCGCCCTTCTGTAAGCTTCTTCTGGTAGATGCAGCGAGCCTGCTACTTTATTGATTCTGAATCTACAGTTAATGGGCCTCAAATAACGCAAATACTCAAGTCGGTTTTAGGGGATGATTACAATTACGATTCAACAGTGAGTGACACAGTCTAGGAGAAACCACCTGAACCTTATCGAAATGAAGCCATCGTTCTACGCACTGTGGCGCTCATTCACCCAATGCATATTTGTGGAAGAAGAGGGCGACATCATTTTTTATAAGAACAAGAACGGCAACACAGCCAGAGAAGTCGCGGAGGATGTTCTTACCGACGTTTTGCGAGACTAGACGTGCCTTATTTTCAGATACTTCTTGACCTAATCCTGGTTTGGTAGAGCCAATGAAAAACATGATTGTCCACGCTAGAAGATTGACTAGTCTTCATGTACAGAAATGGAGCGCTAAAAGTAGTAAGATGGTTCCAAGAGTGAACGAAGCACCAAAAGTAGTAAGATGTCCAAGAGTGAACGAAGGCAGGTATAGCCCGAAACGAAAAGCCGAATCAAGGAGCTCAGACGCCTGGTTGGCGGTTTGGTGAGCCTGGCGATTTCGGCGTACCGGGTGATTGTGCTGAGAACCACTGACTCCGCGGTCTCGCTCCTTGTAATGCCGCAAACACCGATCTTCTTCGGCCCACGGGGCTGGCAGCGATCTCGTATCCGTCCTCTCCTTCCATGATGATCTTCATGGTTCTGGGGTCGATTCTGAATCTCTTACCCCGGAGGATATCGTCAATATCTTTTGCCCTCTGCCGACCTGCTAGAAGATCTCCCATTCCTGTTTGTGCTCCAATGGATATGGCTGAGGCAATCGTTCCGGGCTCGTGCTTCAAGCGCAGTTTGCGACGATCGTGGCGGTGGAAAAGCTGGATCAGGGTGGCGAATACAGCCAGGAGTAACATAGCCGCAGCCAAGAGGTGGACTGCGGTATCACTATAGCAAGAATGAGACATCATGGGCTACTGCGTTCAGAGTTTGGCACACACCTCAACCAGACGCGTTTCTTGAACGTTCTGACCTCAACGGTGAGGGGCTCCTGATGAGATAAGAAGTATACATTACGAGCAACCAGTGCCAGATAGGTTGTCTGGAATATCCTTTAGTACCTTTGGGCCATCATAGGAGAAACAAAACACCTACATAAACCCTGGTTGCCAGATTCACGAAATTATCAGCGTCAAAACTACCAAGGAGACCTGCGCTACTCTGGACGGCAGCCTGGAAGACAGCAGCAGGGAGCTGGAGCTGAAGTGCCTCCAATCGACGTTGGACGAACTCGTCTGGATCAGTTAGGTTAAAGCTGATGCCGTTATAGAGACGACCATTGAGGGGTATTCCTGTGATGTTCGCGGACAGAGAAGAAAAGTTGGAGGCTGACGAGAAACGTCGCAGTTCCTTCACGTCTGTCAGATTTCTCGCTATGATATCAACGCTAGCTGTGATGTCCCAGAGCTCAAGTCGAGGTGTACAAAAAGTGGCAGACGCTCGTGGTGGTTGAGTGTCATACCTGCAGGATAAAGGATCAGAGGCAAATTCACTCCAGTGAGGCCAAATTGCGAGTAGCTCACGTAAAGAACCAGAAGATCACAGGGCTGAATTGTGGAGGTGTCTCGGGATTGCAATTTGCAATGCTCGTCCCTGCATGTCCCAAAGTCACAATCAAAGTGAGACAAATAACGAAGGGGACAGAACGGACCGAAAAGAGTGGTTGCATTGTGATCCACGTTCCAGACGAAGTCGCAGTTATTGGAACTAATCGAGTTGTTCCAGCCGGTCGACGTTTGCGTCATGTTTACCTGGCGGGAGCGTAAGGCAAGAGAACAATCAAGGAGATCTAAAACAACGCACCGTGACCGGCTGGCAATCTGGTATACTCTTGGTCGCTGTTGTATTTGCGATCACGGTTCCATTGGTCGCAACGAAGGTGGGCATCTGTGAACCCAGGTTAACAAAAACATGTGTGCATGGTCTGTGCGGGATTCACTTACATCAAATGCACCAATTGTGTATCCTTCGTGGACAAAAGGTGGGTCGCCGAGGTTATAAAGAATTGATGCGCCTGCATAGCCCGATGCAGTGAGGAAAGCTACGGTTGGGGGTCAGTGGTTTTGGTCCGATATACCCGAGGGATAGCGCACTGGTCAGATCATTAAACTGGAGATCCTGGTTCAAAGCAAGTGCAGCGAGGTTGTTGACGTTAATACCTAACCAATAGGGTTAGCTCAAATTGGTGTAAGAACAGCTCTAGCTACGCACCTGGATTGGAGAACCACGTGTCCCTAACAACTAGAAGTGCCGCAGCAAGTGGTTGGAAAGCTAAGGCCAATAAGGCCATCAATGATGTCAAGGTGACAAGATAGTGCTTGTTCGCCGCCGCGCGAGTCCAAACAAAGAAGTTGCTGTGATATTTTAGTCAGTACCACAAAAAGACAACATGAGATGGTACCTCACTTGTACCGGGTGTAATCCAAGAGCAAGCTACGATGAGGCGGTGAATCCCCATGGACAAGGTCGACATAGGGCTAAGAGAGAATGAGGAATGGATCACTTGAAGGGTATGGTGAAACTTGCCTGCATCTTCTTGATCTCGATGTCGGTCCATGTCCACATTGCAACGAGCTATTCCAAAAAATGAGCACATGCTAAAGTTGTTCACGACAGCACCACTCACAATCGCCGCAACAATCACAGGGGGTAATGTCTTCAGTGGGGCGGACATCAGCTTACGCCCAGCCAACCATTCTTGGCATAGACTCACATATACATAGTGTAATGCACTCTCCGTGCTTCCAATATCACCGCTCGATGGCCATCCTGTGCACAAGTTCAACAAAAAAAAAAACACACACACCATACTACTCTAAACATACCTTGATTCTTCTTACTAAAGTGCAATGCAATCTCCAATCCAATAGCACCCAATGCCAACACAACTGCAAACGGAACCCAGAACCAGAATCGCAAAGGCATTGGAAGCCACTTGGGATCACTCAAACCATCCTCCTTATCCTTATCTAAACCCAAAGACCCACATGTGTCAATACGCGGCAAAGAAGAAAATGAGCGACATACCAACAAAGGGATGCCTATGTTCTTTATCATCTCTATACGTCGCGAATTGAGCGTCATTCCCCAATAACGCTTGATCAGACGTCGCAGGTGGATTGGCATCTAACCTCTCCCCTGACGAACCATTCACGTATTGTGGCGTATCAAGCTATTACAAAGGTTATCAACACAAAAACCATCTTCCACCAAAAAAAACGAGCATACCACATTGTATGAAAGGTGTGGAATAGGCAAGGCTGACGCGTTACCAGCCAACGATCCATGTCTTGAGCTCGAGCCGCTATGACCACCACTGGGTGGAGATACCATGTTTTCAGATGGAGAGACAAAAGAGGGGTTGTTCATGGTATAAAAGAGAACAGGACTTTTGGGCAACACGACCCAGAACAGGTTTTTGATGGACACATGCTGGTTCTCAGGTATTATTGTATGATGACAGAAGAATGTACGTTTTGATGATCATTAGGACAGCCTCAGGCGCCCATGGTGACGGCAAGGAATGAAGTGACTGTTGGGACTTGTCTTTGTGAGTCTCAAGCGGGCGCAAGTCATCGTAAGTTGGCGTCTAGCAGGTGTAATAGAGTCGTTTGCCAGGGAACCCGTCGCGTGTGTGTACCGAGCCAAGAAGTGCTATTTTTGGGTCGAGTTGATTCTTCGATTTGGATTAGTCAACTGCCCTGAATCATCCATCTCAAGACTCCAATGTTATGATTATATCGGAGTTACATAGAGGTATCGATCACATAAGTCATAGCATAGCCATTCCATGGATGTCAAAAAAAGATGCTAAAGAAAACAAAAAAAAAACATAAATGTAATCCACGAGATGAACCCAGCATCTCTCTTAATATATACACCACCCACCACTACCAGTTCAAGGTTTCCACACAGGCTTTACTGGTCCATTCAACTCCTTTCTCCACTCTCCAATACTCTTCATCCTCCTCACCTCTCCCCTCGGATTCATCTCCGTCTCTATCCGACCCTGACTATCCATATCCTCAAATCCTTTAATCAAATCTTTCACACTCCCACCACTACTCCTCCTCTCCCTCACTCTCCTCATCTTTTCACCATCAGCAACTTTCGGCGTGACATGATGCAGTTCTACAAGTTGTTTTGGATGAACAACTTTTGGAATCTTTGATGCCGGTGGCTGGACTGGTGGAGCAGTTTGCAACTGCACGAGATTCTTCGGAGGTATAGGTTTCGGTACCGGTTCTCTTGCGGGTGTAACAACAGGTCCTCTCGGTTTCGTGAGAACCTCCTTTGGCGGAAGTGGAAGTCCAGGCTGTCTTGGTCGTTTAAGGTTCTTTATGGTAGCACTGGGTTTCTTGAGTGTCGGTAGGTAGGAGAATATAAGACCTTTGACGCGTTTTCCCAACGTCTCTGGCTCGGGTTCTGGTGCAGGTGATGACGATTCCGACGCCGGAAGTTCCTGCTCAGATTCCTCGACAAGTGTCGTCGGTGAATCGTCAGATTCAGGCTCCTCCAGTACCGTATCCGACTCTTGGGATTCTATGCTGACATCCGGAGGCGAAACTTGGGGGAGATCCTGGGAGACGGTGATGGCCTCCTCCAACAAGTGGGAATAGCGAGGTGCTAACAACGTTGGCGGAACCGGTTTCACGCTTACTGTTGGCTCCGCCTTCTGACGAGACAAAAGGGTTGAGGAAATCTGCGAGTCCGCATTCGTTTCCGGAACAACTGAAGTCCACTCTCTCTTTTGTAACACTCTTTGCGGTCTTGGCCTAATCGGTGTAAATTCGGGAACCTCCATCATCGTCTTTCTCGTTCCAAAGTCGAAGCCCCACGGCGACGCAGGAGACTGCATCGGACTAAAAGGCAACATCGTCGGGGGCGCCACATTTCCTTTCCGCTGTTTACCCCGTATCGCTCTTGTCCTCTGCATCAAGTTC
This sequence comes from Chlorophyllum brunneum, assembly GCA_963576785.1. Lineage (NCBI taxonomy): Eukaryota > Fungi > Basidiomycota > Agaricomycetes > Agaricales > Agaricaceae > Chlorophyllum > Chlorophyllum brunneum. The sequence continues at coordinate 664,434 of OY756149.1, forward strand.
TCCCTGATATCACACATTCATCAGCTCAGCCCAAGGTCATCATAAAATGATGTGCTCACCTAGACCAATCGGGACCATACTCACTCACGGCTTCTTCTCCACCCATCCACTCAACAAACTTCTTCACCACATCTTCGAGATTGACCAAATCCACACTGGCCAATCCAGATTCGTCTTCTCCAGTAATCGTTCCTAACTGGGCACCAACTTGCAGTCTTTCATCCGTGAAACATGCATCAAGCCTCTTCCATTCTTCCTTTGTCCACATCCTCTCGCCAGTCAGGGGGTCATAGCACATTTCCCCGGGTGTCATTGGAACTTTTGGTGTAAGGCCCAGCGCACCTAGGGGTGTTGAGAATGATGTCTGACTTGGGAGAGGAGTCTTGAACGAATCAAGACCACTCGAATGACGCAGCACGAATGGATTTGGTGATCCAGCGACAGAGTGTTCCAGTGACACCTCGGCCTCGACGTCCTTCAACAAATTTGGTAGCGTCGTCGCCGGACTACCAGGAATGTAAACCTGGTCCCCTCTCACGCCCATACCACCAGTTGTCTTCCTCCTCTCTTTATCCTTGTGTACACCACCGCCAACAACGCCCTTTGTCAGACCAAATGGGCTTGCTGACCTCCGCCTTGCCACTTGTGAATAGCGTCGCTTCAGTTCGAGTTTTGTGAAACAGTCATAGTTATGTTGTTTGAGGATGGCTGCTGCACGAGCAGCAGCACGGGGATCTGCAGAGGTTATTTTGACGACATCGGGTTCTTCATCGACATCACTGCTTGAACCATCGCCATCCTCTTGAGCCTCTGGGGCGGGCTCGACGACAGGTTGTACCTCGTGATCATCTTCCATGTCAGTCTCCTCAATAGTGGGCTGATTGCCCATAAGTTTGAATGCATCGTCCACCGGATCCCGTTCAAGGGCCTCGTCCGGTAATGGTGCATCGACCTGGATAGGTGTACCAGGTGCAAGAGCGGCTTCCTCTTCCACTCGGAGTGGAACGGTGTAGTGTGTCGTGTCGGCTTCAACACTGCCCTGGTCTTCGTAACCGGGCTCGGGAGACATATCGCGGGCCTGCTGGCCAAGAGGTAACTGGTCGGGTATACTACTAAAGTCAAAGGGATCAACGTGATCGTCTTGGTCAACCTGAAGATCAGGTTCTGTGCTGCGCAAAAGTTGCGAGGGGGGCTTCTTTTCGAGGGAGAGAGGGAAGGGACTCTTTGGGTTACCCCACTCGTCTATCCTACACCTGGTGGCACTACTAGGTGGGTCGGCCTTTGTCTTGACAAGGACCTCCTTCCACCTGCCGGTATATTCGCCCTCGCCTTCTTCAGACGGAGGTTTGGATAGGATGGGAAGTTGGTCATCGTCGCTGTCAGTCCAGGCGTCATCATTGGGGTTAGGTTGGAGGTCAAAGAAGGGCATGTCGACAGGAGTGATATCGAGATCTGCTTCTTGGTCGACAAAGCTTTCCTCTGGAGGGGAAGAGGGTGGTAGGACATCAAAACGGAGCTGTTTGAATAGAGCGGGGGTGGGGGAAGTCGTACGACGTGGAGGGGGGAGAATGATGACCCTTTCGAGGTCAATGACATCGGAATCGGAAAAGGAGATCGAGTCAGGCCTTGTTCGGGGCTTTGTGGGAGTGGAGCTGGGTTCAAGTGAGCTAGAAAGAAGGAGGGGATCGTCACCAGGACTGGGTGGGGGCATGGGTGCATTGAGGTCGACGTCGGGCATTTCGAGTTTGACGACGATGGGGGCTGGGGTGGATTTATTTTTCTTGGAGGTGGAGGGTTTGGTGGACTTGCGTTTAGAGGACTTGCTGACTCTGATAGTAGCAGTAACGGGAGTGACATAGACTTCCTTTGGTGGGGTAAAGATGTCCTTTGGGGGATCATAAGGGGGGATGGGAGTCGCGCTGCGACGAGAAGAGCGTGCACTGAGAAGAGAACGGGGCTGTGGGGAGAGATCGGCGAGAGGACGAGAGAAGTAGTCGGGGGTGGGGTGAAGGTGGACGCGTTTTGGCTTTGTGGGGGAGTCGAGGGAGTGGAGGGGGAGCGACTTGCTGCGGGTGGGAGAGCCGGTGAGTGGGCTGGGGTGCTTGGGCAGCTTGCGGGAGCGCGGGTTGGGTGTCGTGAATGGCTGGGGCTGGGTGCGTTTGCGCTTGATGGGAGGCGAGAAGGCGTGTTTCTAGCACAGATTAGCACAGTCCAGGCACACACAGAGCAACTCACCGAGGTTCTGCGCAGAGTCTCCTCGGGCGGAGGGCTGATGAGCTGGAGCCCAGCGTTGTAGAGTCTGTCAGAGGCCATGGCCAGCACAAACCAGCTCAACGCTGGAGCACATCAACCAACATGGGTCACGTGACCGCATTCACTTATATAGACTGAGAGCCATCGCCCAGGCTGTCCACAATGGCGACCTTTGCCCCGCGCTGGCACAAACAACCGACCGCCTTTGCCCCGCCTTTCCAGGGTGCTCCTCCGCTGCCCCCAGGCGCAAATATCCCTGCCAGCCACTGGAACCAGGGCACCTGGGTCGCCAACCCCCACTACAACCCCCAGACTGCCCGCCCTCCCAATGTGCCCCAGTGGATGCCTGGCCAGGCCTGGGGCTCCTTTTACGGCCAACAACCTTATCCTGCCCAGCAGCAGCAGCAGCAGCCGTCTTTCAATCCATACAAGCGCCAGCCACGGGCCCCCAGTGCCGAGTATCTCGCCACAAAACTTTCAGATAACCCCCTCGGTCTGTCCAACATGATCCCTGCGTAAGTCCACATCCATGCTCTATCACTCTCCCCATCACCGATCGCCGTTCCAGCGAAGAATTGGAACGCCAGGAGCGTGAGCGCAAGCGCCTCGAACACGAGCATCAGAACACCGATCCCCAGTCTTCCACCCCCTGGATATGGACCCCCCGTCCTCTCGACGACGACGACAACCCTCCAAATCTACCATCCACCGACAATCGTAAGCACATCTCTCTCAATCACCACCAATGCCACTCACCCCGCCGCAGAACATACCGCCACCAATCCCAATTCAGACAGCCCTTCTTCTCGGAGCGCCACAGCCCACAATAACATCTATGCCGCACCGACGAATCCGGCCCAACCACCTGACCGTCCACCATCAACCCAGGCCCCCGAGTCCTTTACCTCCAAAGCCGTCCTCCAGCCCACCTTTTCCATGAATATCGTCCGCACTCCCGATCATTATGCTGCATCGCCCTCCCCCTCCCGCCCATCACACAGATCATCCGCCCCAACACAGATCTATTCCAACCCCCCGCGCTCCGCCTCTCGAGGAAATTCTGTCGACTCTCTCGCATCCCACATGAACCATCTCACCACCTCTGCTACCCCAAATCCCCTCTCCAGGCACCACTCGATGCCCACAGTCAGTAGCACAAACGCTACCTCATTCACCGGCGATAATCTCACCGACGAACCTACTTCCATGTTCGATGTCCTCAGCCCTTTAGTCATACCTATGACTCCCAAACCGGGCTCTTCTCGCTCCGGCCTCGGACGTCATGCCTCCGTCCCTGCAGTCACCACCTCTTCTCTCCACCCCATTCCCGAATCTTCTTCTACCTCTTCTCCAGCTCATTCTCGTTCACACACTCCCGCACCCAACGGCAATCGCCACAATTCCCACCAAGAACCTCTTCAATCTCCCCACGCCTACTCCCACAGTCGTTCTCGCTCTACCTCCCGTCCAAACTCCAGACACGGCTCCCGTCCCGGTTCAAACTCTACTTCTCCCTACAGTGTTCCGCCCAGCAATGAGCAATCCCCTACTTCCCCAACCTATCCCCATTCCTCGGGACACAGTCCTCACAACCCTCACTTTTCCTATTCGCACCCAAAGGAATTTCCTCCTCCTTCAACCCCAACACCCACTCCCGCCACTAATAATCACACCTCCCCAGGCACTTCCAACAGTAACTACATCTACATGCCCGCAACCCTTCCATCTCCCTACTCTTCACATACCCGTCCCAAGCCACATACCCAACAATCCTCAGGTACAGCCATCCTCCACTCAAACGGTTCAAGCACCTTCACAACTCTCACATCTTCACCCCCTGGTTCCCCAACCACAACCACTTCCAGAACCCTCGTCTCACCACCACCAGCATACTCCTCCGAACCCATCAACAACCAATCCGAATCCTCTACTACCACTAAAAAGAAACGCAAACCCTCTTCTTCCTCTTCAAAACGTCGCCGAAGAGGTTTTTGGAACAGACGAGGCGATCATGTCACTCCAGACGGCTATATCGTTTACGCACCCCATGATTTGGTGTATCCCCCTGATCTAGATGGATATCCCGATGGCAAAGATGGTGGATACATGAATGAAGCTGGTATGATGACTCAGTGGTATAAACGTCCTGCGATCGAACCCCCTGGTGGTTATGAATCAGTGAGTTTCATCCTTTCTTTTCGTCGTCCGGTCGCTGATGGAGGTTATATAAGATGATCAAGTGGATCTAAACATGATCCTCTTTTCCGTCTTGTTCCCCACTTCGTTCTTTAACTGTGTGTTTGATTACTTACCACTACGGGATATAATTCCTCTCATGCGCCTGGTGTGTCTTGTACCCACTTATTCCGCTCGTTATCGTTTCAGTCAATCTCTTTTAGTACTAATACCCCCCCCCCCCCCCCCATTTCCTGTAATATCCCAGAATCATATCCAATAGATTCAATCCGTTCGTACCATACACGGAGAGTAAGAAAGAAAAAAACAATAATGTTGGGGCATACAGTTATAGATAATCTAGTGGGAATGTATTAAAGCACAGAATAGACATAGGTGGAGAAGCATAGATACAGCCGGATGAATGATGCCAACGAAAAAGGCGGTAAGAAATGTAAGGAACAAGTACAAGTCAGCAGCGCATGCGGATAATCAAGAAATGGATACAAGGAACCACAACCCACATGAATTAGAAAAAAAGAAACCCACGAAACCCAGTACGGATTCTTGACCGACCAAAGCTTGGGTTTTTCCCGTCTCGATCAGGACCTGAATGCAGTTCCGTCCCGACAAAGGGGTAAACGCAAAACCCAATCCTCGCTCAGTCAAAAGTCTGCCCTAAACCAAAAGTTCCGTGAACTTCTCTCATGTGTCCGTAAATCCCCTCCCCACCCGGGAACGTCTTCATACACTGCCAACAGATATGCGTCTGACACCTCGTACACGTCATATGGTTACATCCCTCCGTCCTCTCGATCGGCACATTACACGTCGGGCAATGCTTCACATCATGTTCCTTCATCCACTTCTTGAACAAGTCATCCTGCACCTGATCCGCACATTGGAATCCATCGTGAGCCTCGGTATGACACCTTGTGCAGATACTCGTGAGACAAGACGGGCATTGCAATGTCGCCTTTTGCGGTGTCGTACGATATACTTGAGGACAATCCGGCGAAGGACAGAAACGATACTCCTTTGGCCGCGCTTGAATGTGTGCGAGGAATGCAGCATCAAACAGCGCCAACATTTCCTGATCGGAAAATACCTCCTTCGCTACTCCAATCGGAATCTTGATACTGCATCGACCTTCATTCCCTAGGCATTTCACAGGGAACGACCTCTGTTCTGTCGCAGACCGCAGATAATGCGTGACACATTCGCGGCACCATTCATGGCCACACTGCAACCGTAAGGGTGACGAGGGTTGCCCAAAGCATATTGGACACGTCGGTCCAGTATAATCCAGCTTCGCAGGTAACTGGCGTTCAATCTGCTCCACCGCGTTTTTGAACGTGCGGAACAACATGAAATCGCCCCGAACGTACAAAAATCTCTTGACCGGGTCGAAATACGCATTATCAAGCCCGTGATTCTGCCGCAATTCCCGGAGACCTGTATCTTGTATCGCTGCCCCCAAGAGACGTCCTGGCAATGCAATCCCGAGTTTCTGTTGTGCTCGGAGTTCCCTGACCTTTGCGATGATCGCACTTGCAAAGTGAGCTCGGTGGGTTGAGAATCCATGAAGACAGATGTACCGCCTGTTGGTGTCGTTTTCAAGCTGAACGAACGGATTTTTTATCTCAAGGTCATGTAAGAACCCAAGACCCTCCCGCCGTGTGAAGTATGAATCCCAGACCACCTTGCCATCGCAACGCACGATTTCACCCTTCAAAATTGTCTCGAACTGATGTTTGAGGTGCGCCAACTCTTTCTGACCGTCAGCGGAAAGGCGCACGTAGACTGGACCAACGGGACGGCGGGAGATGACAACCGTGGTGAGGGACCCACGCTGCGATCCTTGCAATGTTTCGATTGCAGGACCAAGTCTAGCGAACCGGTCCTGCGAGAGGGAGTATGAGATGGTATGGACATGCTGAGCTCGAATGATTGTGAGCCCTACGCATTTAGGTCTCCGGCCATCCAAGTGACGGGCGGCCTCTTTGGCTTTAGCGGCCGTTGCAAAATTGGCCCATGCTCTGACTGTACCACCGTCGCGGTAGGGAGGTGGCAGAACCTCGAATTGTTCTAGAGGCCCACAGGATTCTAGACGATTTCGGATGAACCTCACGCCGTCCTCGAAGTCCGTATAGTTGGGCCGAGACCACATAATGTCGACTGGGTTCACAAATCGAACCAAGTCTGCTTTGTCGACATCGACAGGGACGCCCCTAAAACGGATATTGACAATGTCAACAGTAGGCATTCCTTCATATATCTCTCCCCTCAGATAATGCCCGTTGAGAGGAGTAATTCGAGAAATCTGAAGAGCTCGTTCCGCGTCTTCCCTGTTTGAATAACCTGCATATACATCCTTCGCAGGCGCTTCCCAAGTTACCCGAACAGATGTATCCTTCAAAATAGCAGTCGCAACAGTTTTTATGGTGCCACTGGTTGCGAGTCTGGCATTGATCGTCAGGTCGTACATTTTCGTGCCGTTCAGCGCATTCTGAGCCTTTTGTGCCGCCGCAGCATCGGAGTAGGTGACCTTGAGGACGGTAGCAGCCGATAGCACCGTAGGCATGTATAGATCCTCGACTGCACCATAAGAGTTGAAAATTTCTTTCAAATGGCTGGGCCGAACGCGGGGCGAGATATGGCTGACCAGGAGTGTCGATGATTCGAAGGCAGTTTGAACACGCTGGATATCAAAGCCAGCTGAGTACTGTACGCGTATGTGGTCATGGAGGGTGAAGGAAAGAAGGAACTCGTCCATAGAGTTAAAGTATTTCGGTGTCGCAGACGTCAGTTTTACTACGCTAGACGAGGGAGGCTCGGCGATCTTGCGGACGCATGTTAGAAAGATATCAACCGAAGTCGGACGATTCAGACGTACCGGTTCATCATCATATTCCAAATCGCCATGAATCCACCGGCAGGAATAACCATAGCTACACACATTCCGCAGCCACTTATGACATAGCTCATTCGTCTTCGGTCGAGGATGTCGAACGTGAGGTGCTGTTGCCCGGATCTCTGGAGGCTTGACGGGAGCCACCAAGGTCACTGATTGCGCAGGCACAACAGCTTTGGGAAGTACCGTGGATTGCACTGGCGTTGCAGCTCTTGGAGGCTCAACCACGGCCACACTTGGTACTGCGATACCCTTCTCCATGTTTTCAGGCGGTTGAGGGGACGGCGCAGACGGAGGCTCGTTCTACAAGGATGGTCAGCAGACTTTCAAATGATGAGTGGGTTTTACAGACCGACTCCCTCACGTGCTTGAACCTACAATTGTCTCCAAGGGGACAACGACCACTTCTCTTAAAGAGAAAACAGTGGCTGTTAAATGGATTGCGACAAACTGGGCTAGGTTTTGCTTCTCCGTCATCATCACTCGAATCTGGACTCGCAGTCGTCGGTGTTGAAGAATCGGAGGAAGCTGAAAATAGCTGGAAAGAATGTTGTAGCAACACTTGAGAGAAATTGGTATGGTCACTTACCTGGTCATTGTTGCTGGTTGCCGGGGAACTTGAAGGATCGGTCCATGTCTCGGGTTTGGATATGGGCATCCACGATCCACTCGGGTCCCAGCCGTTGCTGGACTTGGAAGAATCAACTACCGCATTCGGTGTGATGAATTGTGTTGAACTTGACAACAATAACGACTGCGAAGGCTCTGGAAGTACATCAGCCTTCTTTTGCTCCTCTGCGCACGTTGACCCATCACCCCTCGAAACTTCTGAGGGACATGCGACGGCATTCTCCTCCTGGTCCTCTCTGTGGGCATAGGCTGATATTGAGTAAGAGGGCGGGCGTGTACGCATGATCCCCTTGCGATATGCTACTTTATCAAGGGGATGGACCCGAATGCATCTAGCACCCCAGGGACACCAATCACCAGGGCGGAGATATTTCTGACAGAATTCGTCTCTCACTGCCCGCGTCGGGTAGGCCTAAAGGAATATGAGAAGCAACTCGACACCGCTGTAAATTGAACAGACCGGAATACCATATGCTCGGAACTGATTCTCGCGCATCGGTATTGAAGGCTCTCGCGATTCTAGAAGCTGAGGATTTGAGGATTCAGCTCGAGACGCCTCAGAGTCACGACAGGCTGATTCGAGAGTCGAAGGGACCTGAGGAGCCTAATAAGATTGAGTCATTGAGTCATTGGCCAGGAGATTTGTACTGACTGGAGAATCAGTCAGCAAGTGCGTATGTCCTGCGTCGCCGATGCCTTTCTTCGATACCTGATGGGGAAAAATGGGGGGATTGTGAGCACCAGCAGGTTCAGAAAGCGGAGAAGGAGCCCCACGTTTTCCAGCGCTGCGGATGGGGAGCAATTGTTACTCTGAAGCCCCGCAATACTCAATCAATACGAAGACATGAAATGGGATGGTTTGAGAACACATACAACGTTTTGAGAACACTCTGCGGGGGGCCGTTTATCTATGCTCTTCGGGGGAGAAGATTTGGGGGTCGGTCGCCGTGATCGTGGGCGGGCGCTCGAGGTGGATGGCGAGTGGCGCGGAGGGGCCTGTGTTTGAGTCTGGGGGGCCATGACGGCCTGTGCGTCGGGAAGGGATGATTGAAAGGCTGGAAGGGATATGTTCCGTGGAGAAAGAAGAAGAGCGTGCTGCTGTTTGGTGGTCACGACGTCGATCACCGACACAATCAAGTCACCTGCTTCCTTTCCCTCCACACCCACGCAGGGACCACTCTCACTCTCTATCTTCCCTAGCTCAAGCCCCGTATTCCGCATCCTCTTCCACTAAGGTTTGGCCCTTGCACCAGTCAAGCGTCTCTTCAACGTTCCAAATTATCTGATACTTGTCACATCACAACCCCTATCTACCCTGCTCATAACCCCTCACTACGGAGTCTGGCACAACCAGTCTGGAATACGAGACACTCGACTACGACGATCGCGACCCTCCAGCTTTCCACCCGACAGATAGCCTGGCAACCGGGTCCGGCTTAGGGTCACACCCAACCCACCACCTCCACCGCTATCCGAACGTGGTACCACGGAAGCAGATGGCCCACACGCCACCACCGAGTCAGCCCCAGAGACAGCCGCCAGTAAGCAAGCCACCAACCGCCTCGACATAAAATAGAGGATCACAGCTGTACTCTGCAGCCTATCAACAATTATTGCCCACAAACTTGAATTGGACATACCATCGACAGCGAAACTCCTACACGTAGAATTGACCCAAGACCTCCGACCAACATAGCCAAAGCATCAAATAAGGGTATCCGAACGAACTCCTTGGCAGCACCCGAATCAACTAGCAGACTTCCTTTGTGTCTTACTAAACGAACAGATCAAAACCAACTCACACTGGAGGACCCGCTCTAGAAGCCAGACTATACACGAATCCCACACATAACGGCTTCTGGATTCCCTTTCTCGCGCAAAGACAGCTCTCATGTCAAACAAGGAACTGTTTACCTCATTGAGGGCACTCTGTGTCATCTCGGTCAAATCAATAGCTTTTCCGGACAGCATGGAGAACCGAGAGAAGATCAGCGACTGTTGGTCGTAAAGTGCATTCGTCTGGTCGGATAGACTCTCGATGTTCTTTGATAACTGCTGATTATATTGTATAGCCTGTTGAGAGAGCTACTTTACGTTAGTTCACAGATATTTTTGCAATGTCACCACTCAACAAGCTGAACCTCGTCGAAAAACAATGCTGATTCCCGCCATCGAGCAATTGATTCGTTCTGAGTTAAACAGTTAGGGTTTATCCTGCATGGAAACTTATTCGGATACCAGAAATCGCTCAGTCTGATCCTCAGCAATCGCCATGATCCCCAAAAAATCCATTCGGAGGTCCCGGGTTAGTAGATCCACGTCGGTTTTTACGGTTTCCATGTGATCTGCGTACTAGACGGACGCAATTAAAAGAACGCATCGCCTTGAGAATACACAGATACCGCTATCATCATCCCTGAGAGATGATCCGCCGTCTAAAGGCAAAGCCACTGAATATTATCCCAAACAAAACGCCTTGTCAACCTACTATCTCCTGTAGGTGAACTTCCGCCTTTTGGTGTTGCTTCAGTAGCAGATTTATCTGGGACTGGATTCCGAGGACGACCTGAAACGACTTTACAACAATACAAAAGGAGAGCCTCCAGCCCTCACCTCATCGAGTGCCTGGTATATCTTGATTGGCAATGACGCATGCATGCTTTCAAATCTGTCCGCGGTGAGGTCCATTTGGATAACAAAGGCCTCGTAATACGATCAGAGCTCGCAAACAATAAGATAGGAAGCGAGCGCCTGACTTGGACATCCTTATTCCAAGCGCCCATAGCATCATTTAATCGCTTGTCACGGACCCACAATGTCTTGAGAAGCTCGATTTTCTCCAATGTTGCGTTTTGATAAAGATTTTTTGCCAAGTCTGTTCCAGCACACGAGGTCAGCCACAAACACCTTGTACGATATAAGCAATGAAGCTTCACCAATCTCATTCCATCGCCGAAACGCGTAGCAGAGTTGCGCTAGAATAATGACATTGATAGAGAACAAGACTCCTATGTCCGGGTAGCACGCACGCATTTCGCGCAGATATCCCGAATAACTGGACCAAAACTGCGTACTTCGAGCTAGCGCACTGCAACCCGATGAGTAGAAGCGCACACTCTCAATTGGAAATCTGTGTTGCACCCACTCGACGCACGGGCCTGCTGCACCTGCTCCCGCGGACGGGTAAGGGAATTTCGACGAAGCTGGTTCAGCAGTATTGAACGGCCGACATTCCAGAGGGATGGAGTAATGCTTTCCCGTCCCGATTTCACAGAGTGTCATTGAAATAGAAGCTATACGCCATCAACGGATGAATATATGCGCTCCTTGCGCGCACAGTAACGAACTGATAACTCGCTGTTCCTCGTTCATATCGGTTTCTCCACATCGCGAGCGAATACTCTTGGCACCCATACGGAAACAATCCGGTTTGTTTGAATATTGTTCGAGGGTCCCTGGCTGCGCGTTTAGTTGCTATTCGGACCCGTCGAGGACGGTCACTTGCTTATACTCCTTTGCACGAGGTCAAGCTCCTCTGGAGAAATTGTTCCTGGCCCTGGAATTGAATTTGGCGCCCTCCTTGTATTTTCAGACATCGGGATTGGTTCGGTCGAACCTTTGACCTCGATTTGTCGGGGAGCTTGGGAAGACCAGCGAAACCCTCTCGCCCGTTGCATATGTACGAGAAGTATAACGAGACTTTGAGCGAACCTCATGTCAGCAAAATCAGGTTGATGTGGAACGTTCAGGCGTTAAAGGATAAGCGCCAAGCTTTCAAAGTTCATTAATTTTCGGACACACCCGAATTATCAGTGCATAATGAGCATGTTTTTGACACGCATAATTAACTTAGGGATACAGGGGAGCTACGTATTGGACTATTATTGTGATACGGTACCAAAGGGGTATAACTACAAGAATATATGCTACAGTCGAAAGGAGCGGCAATATTAGTGATAGGTCTAGTGTAACAGTGGTGCAATAATACTAGTGATCAAATAAACTTTACAAGTTGTAATGACTGAAGCAGAAAGCGAAAGAATGCAATGAGAAAGCAACAACAAAATGCCAATCAATGACGGTCCGAGTGGTCTGGTCTCCTTGTTCGTGCACTAGAGCCAGAGTGCACTTGGCGCTCCCAGCTATCAGCGTCCTGCTCGGGATACCACTCCATTGTCTGAGGGTCATAGTCAAAATCCCCATCCTTATATCCATACCGCTCCTGTAAGAGCTTGAGCAATGGTCGTCGGAGATCGGGGTCCATTCTGACACTTTCCCCTGGATGATAGCCGCCAACGTGATGACGGGCAAGGCTCTCTTCAAACAGCGCTTCTTCGTGTGTACAGCCGCAGTTCAACATACCCTGAGGAGCATTTCGGGGAGGGTACTGGCGACGCTCTCGTCGTGAATCATGCCAAGCGCAGAGTGCATTTCCGGCCCGGTTCAGAGAGCAGAACATCTTTTTCCGGGCGTCTGTTCTTCGTTTCCATGTTGCACGGAATGAAGAGGAAGGATTGGCAAGCCCGGAGGGGCCGGACGAGGCAGCAGCGCGGGTCTCAAGAAGGGCCTGTTGCAAGTCTTTGATCTTTTTTCTGAGGCGGCGGATTTCGCTTTCCGGATCCTCTCGCTGGTAAGGGGATTGGGAACCGGAAGACGAGGATGAGAGAGCACGGTAAGGACGACCACCAACCATCATATACCCATCCGATACCTGTGGATAGTATGAAGGTGAATTGGGGCCCATGGACTCTGGAGAGGCGTTGCGCGCCATATCTACGTTTTCGTATCCCGACGGTGTGGAGAGTGAGGGGAACATATTCGAATGGCCTGGCACTCCTGTTGGATAAGGGGTCTCAGTGTTCCCTGTCATCATCGGCATCTCGTTCCAAGCCATGTTGCTGTTGGAATACAGCGGGGAAACACGTGCGTATTGAGGGTCAGATGTCCCTCCTATTGCTCCCAGAAGACTGGAGTCAGGGGCAGGCATCATGAACGCATCCTGTACCAATGTGAATGAGCGACTCGATGCTGACATAATTAGCACTGACCATTGTGTTATTACCATATGCTGTCGACCGGTCTGCATCCGAAGCTCGGCGGTCTGAGCTAGATATGGACCTGCGTGTTCCACCTGAAGTAGTGCCCCACTGCATTCTCTGAAGAGATTGGGATACAGAATCGGAGTCCTTTTTTACGGCTGGTTTCGTCGGGGGGTAGGGTCGCGGACGGATTCTTCCACTCGTTGGAGGGGATGGAAGATTTGTACGCAGGACCCGAGGAGGTGGACCAGGAGAAGAAGAAGAAAGAGTGAAGGAGGAAGAGGGTGTTGTGGGAGGGGACAATAATGACGGACCTAGTTCGCCATTCTCCTCTTTAATATGGGGCTGGGACACTACCCAGTTGAACTGTAAGGGATCCATCTCCTGGCAGTGCAGATCAGGTAAGAAACTGCAGTAACGAGCAGATGCCCGGAGAGCCACGGCTTTTGACCAGTCGTAGATACTGGGAAATTGATCGCAACGTCTACCTTGTAGCAATGTGGTTCAGCTGAAAGCTAGGATGGAGACGTCCAGATCTGCGATGAGGCTGTGGCACCGGTAACTGCAGGACAGAATAGAAACTTGGACCTATTCGTAATAATAAGATTGATGATTAAAGATGGGTAGAGTTTCAGCCATAACCACAGATGATGCTTGATGCACCAATCACATTGGAGTAAAACTAGCCCTGACCGGCGTCTCTTGCCACCCAAGGACCTTCGGATCAGACATATTTCCCACTTGTTTCCTAGCTTCAAACCTGAAACACTGAGTCAGCTTGTAAATCAAACCGTTGTGTGCTTGTTCACGCGTTTATGATCCTACACTTGGCTTGGGCATGTAGGCTCAGAATATCCCGGTGTGGCACGCGGGTTGGAATAAGGGCGTCCATATTCGAAGTTGCTTTTAGACCACAGGTGAGATGTCATACACAATCTACAGTTGAGAATGAACCGAAGTTCCACGCGCACAGGCTCTTCAAAATTTAAAGAAACATGTGGAGCTATAGGCACCCAGCATGATGGTCGATGAACTGGCCTCAGGGCCTCTATATGGGTCAGCGCCCAGCACTCAGCCGTCGATAGAATCATCAGGCTTGTATTGAATGACATCTTTCCAGGTTGCTTTCACAACGAGCTTCTGGCTGGCGGTGATGTGATTGAGCATAGCCCGTGTGGAAAGACGTCGAGAAGACTCGGGTAGACAGTTGTGGAAGAGAGACTTACCTCGAAGCATCTGGTGGTATAACAACCTCGCCGGTTGCTAAATCAATGTCGACCAACTTAGTGATCTCCACAGCTGGAGACCCACGACATCTTGTAGTAGAAACATCAATAGCTGATCGTCGTGCTGAGGAACAGGGAACTTGCAATTTGAATATTCTTGGAATTGGAAAGCAGTGCGTCTGGGGTCTGCCACTGGCGTCTTTCTCTATGTTGCAAGTAAATTGCACTATCTCTGCGATACGACATGGGCCTCCTTGACTGGGAGGACCTTTGTTTACTTCATCGGCCATGTGCTTGAGATCGGAGCGGACAGCTATTCCGATTTGCCGAATTGGGTTCGGAGCTTGGTCACGTGGTAAAATAAGAACAAAAAACGTAAGTTTCTATCGCCTATCTGCCATCTCAACTCCCACCACACCATCCACACCTTAGTCCTCCAAAATGTCTTTCAAGGTCGCTGGTACGTCGGTTGATCTGTATCCGGCTCAGACATGAACCCTTTCCTTTGTTTCCAGACATATCTCTCGCCGCCTTCGGTCGTAAAGAGATCGAAATCGCCGAGGTGCATACCGGTAGCTGCGATTGCGATCAGAGACTTACACTCACCCGATCGTCGTGTAGAATGAGATGCCTGGCCTCATGTACCTCAGGCAGAAAGTAAGTGGATCTTTTACCTACATGGCATGTGCTGATGATCTCCCAGTATGGGGCCCAACAACCCCTGAAGGGCGCCCGTATTGCAGGATGCCTCCACATGTAAGTTCGTTGGCTATAATTAATCGATCACACACCCACACAATTAACAATAGGACTATCCAAACTGCTGTCTTGATTGAAACTCTCATCGTATTGGGCGCTGAAGTGACTTGGTCCTCTTGTGTACGTTGAATTGGCTCAGTGCCTGCCAAGCGCTCACCACACACACACTTTTAGAATATCTTCTCTACTCAAGACCATGCTGCTGCTGCGTAGGACTTGATCACTCTCATAGTATTTCACCCTCTGATTTCTTCCCAGTATCGCCGCAACGGGCGTCCCTGTTTATGCGTGGAAGGGCGAGACCGAGGAAGAATACCTCTGGTGCATTGAGCAGACCCTTTCTGCTTTCAAGGGCGGAAAGGCTCTCAATATGATACTCGATGATGGCGGTGACCTTACCAGCCTCGTTCACGAAAAACACCCCCAATACCTAAAAGGCGTGTCTTATTTACTTCCCGGGTGGCACGGCCATTCATATTAGTCAGATGTCCGCGGTATCTCTGAGGAGACTACTACTGGTGTCCACCACCTCTACAAAGCCTTCCGCGAGGGACGGCTGAAGGTCCCTGCCATCAACGTCAACGATTCCGTCACCAAGTCTAAGTTCGATAACTACTATGGCTGCCGCGAGTCACTTGTGGACGGTATAAAGCGTGCTACCGACGTCATGCTCGCCGGGAAGGTTGCCGTTGTTGCTGGTTACGGCGATGTCGGCAAAGGCGTAGGTTAAAAAGGATTCTTTTAGTACTTTTACTGACATCAAGAGTGTAGTGTGCAGAATCCCTCCGTTCCTACGGCGCTCGTGTCATCATCACTGAGATCGACCCGATCAACGCTCTTCAGGCCGCTATGGCTGGCTATGAGGTCACCACCATGGAGGAAGCTGCACCCCGTGCCAATGTTTTTGTCACTACCACCGGTAACCGGGACATAATCACTGGCAAGCACTTCTCTGTGATGCCTGAGGACGCCATCGTCTGCAAGTAAGTATCATGATCGTCGTGTATCCAGGATCTCATGATCTTCGTGCTCCAGCATCGGCCACTTTGATGTCGAAATTGACGTTGCGTGGCTCAAGGCCAATGCCAAGTCCGTCGTTAACGTCAAGCCCCAAGTTGACCGCTTTACCATGCCTTCTGGTCGTCACCTCATCCTATTGGCTGAGGGCCGTCTTGTGAACCTAGGGTAAGTTTGCCACCACAGGCACCGAATGAGAACTAAACTCTACCCCAGTTGTGCTACTGGTCATCCTTCCTTCGTCATGTCTTGCTCCTTTGCCAATCAGGTTCTGGCCCAGATCGCTCTCTGGACCACTCCCGAGAAATTCCCCCTCGGTGTTCACATACTTCCGAAGGACTTAGATGAGGAAGTCGCTCGTGCTCATCTTGCTCAGCTCAATGTCAAGCTCACTACACTCACCGATACCCAATCCAAGTACCTCGACATCCCCGTCAACGGTCCTTACAAGCCTGTGAGCACAATATATAACACTGCGCTTGAACAGGGCCACTAACATCGGCTGCTTAGGCTCACTACAGGTACTGATTGGTTAAAGATACCCGTAATACCGATGGCCTCAACGAGCCCTCGCCACTGAGACGGGAGAATGGGATCTTCAACGTCCTTTTGTTGTGGATGTTTACTTGATTCGTTCGCATAAGTCTATTTATACGGCAGGGACACTCAATGGTTCACACAATCAGGGAGGTCTGGGGTACGCTGGAGGTGCTGATTTGGGTGTTCAGGAGCCCCAATGAGTCGTCTGCGCCTTGGACACAGTTGCTGTACTTACACACCTGGACAATTATATGTGTTCTACTCCAGTTTCAAAGTCGAATCTAAGCTGGAAGTCTACCACCATCATACCTGTAACGTGATGCCAAAATGATGAAGGTCGCATCGTGCGATTTGATAAGCTTATCTGTACCTTTACAGCCCAGCTTTCCCGGAGTCTGCATGTCGGACAAGGTATCATGCCTGGGACCAGTGGATCCCGCGACCTTACCTCCGATCGATGGTGAAACAGAAATCAAAGCACCTTGGATAATCCGGAAGCTCGTGGGGGTGAGTACGGGCTTCTACCTTGTTGATCGTACTAGTTGTCCTGTGCTTAGCAAGGCTTCGCGTGCGCTGGGCCTGTCATCTCTCATAGTGGAGTCTTCTGATCTAGAAAGATCGCAGTAGTAGCCTGGCGGCTGAACACCTGCCCAAATACTAGCGCTCCGCAAACACATGTTATACCAGTGAACTATTGCGCTGATCCCATCTCATCGCCTTATGGCCCGTCTTGGGTGCGCTCATTTGGCACAAGGCCTCGCTCCACTTCGAGGTTCTAGATATACTAAACACGCCATCCCGGGTTATAATTAACGTTAAGGTTCATTTTAGTCGATGACAGGACGAATTGCTATGTCGTCCTACGAGTCACTTCGAGCAGCTGGTACTAGTGTCGTGTGCCTCTCTCCTGTGAGTTGCAAATCACATTGCACTGGGATCTTCTTCAGCTGACGATTGAATGTTCGCTTGATAATTTCCATGCAACCATCTCTGACTGAATGATCAACACCAATTTATGATGTTCATACTCTCGCTACCTTGTGTGTCAGTGGGGCGACTCATCCCCCTTGTTCCTTCCTTGCATCCGATTCAGAGATCTAGCTATACATACTGTGATCGCTGCGACGGTAATATCCTTGGACTTTTTAGCGCCGAATGATCCGCTCACGCAACGCATTTATACTTCCCGCACGCTGTGTTTACCCGCGCCAAACTCCAAATATATACATGACCGGAATATGGGCGCTTCTATACCCGTGGTGTTTTGCTCAGGGAGGCATGGCGGCGGTTGCCGCACCTGCGTACGTGCTGTGACACTCCTTGTTCTTTTATGCCCAGGAGATCGTACTAATCTGAAACTGTTTCTATGTTTTTCGCTATTGGCTCACCAGGATGGGTCCCATTTCCGATATAGTGCTGTCTTCCCTGGGGGATACTATCTTTGTGGAATTTGGCCTCCACGCAGGCTTCGAACTCTCGGCCAAGGCAGCGAACGATCTAGTGTTCGACCACACGGCAAATCGATTAATCCCCATCCACTCGGAAAGATTGGATACCACTGCGGTCAAGGTTCTCTTGATCACGCTAAAGTACGAACACACCGTGGAAGATGCTGCGCTTGGTTTTTACAGAAGTTCGTTGCACAAGTGGGTAACATTTATTATTAGAACCATCTGATATCATTGTCGCCGACTGTCATGATTATACCCTGCAACCCACAGGGACATTTCTCTTTTTTCATCCATCAAGGATTACCTCGCAATCGAGAAGGGTTGGTTCTCGCCTTACTTGTTCGCGAGTGCCCGGCGTCCTATCATACCACGAAGTATGAAACCCGACATTGTGTTCTGTCATGGCCCATTTTTGTCAGGTATGTTAGTCATCATCGGCACGGCGGGACTACTTGAGCTGATGGTTTTCTTTTAAAAATAACGATAACGATCATGGGAACGAATGATATAACCTGTCACCCGCTAACTATCGTGTCTCTTGTGTCTTGTGCTGACTTGACTTGTTCTTTGCCAAATTCATGATCACATCCGTTGTTCACCTAAATTTGCGGTGCAACAGGCGACTACAGGATTGGTGAGACTTTACTTGCGGAATCAGCGTCTGTGATCGCTCTGTGTGATGCACCCGCACTTTCGCCGCTACCAACAAGTTCCGAGGAAGGAGGCGAAGAGAGGAACAAGGAGTCGAAGCCTACCTCGCATCTCTCCTCTCTTTCTATTCCGGCTCTCAAGAATCACTTTAGGCGTTCCCGAACGCCATCCCCAGATCCGGAGCTAACACCACTCCCGCAACCTCCCACACCGCGTCGCATGGTCATTCTCGCGCTTGGGTTGAAACCACATCGAAAGCTTTGGACTACAAGTGCACGTCCAGGGGAAAGTGTCATTAACTACGTACTCTTTAATGGCTGTCCCTCGATCGTGATTCCGATCAGGATTGGCGCTCCGTTGGTGGCTTGGTACGGGGGTATGACACTCGAGCAATTGTGGCGGGTAGAGTTACCGGATAAAATGGAGAGTGATGTCCCCACGACTGAACTCCCAATGGATGAGAATACTAGGATTGGAACAAAGACATTCATAGGAGCCGTACAGGTTTTATTTGAGTATGTGGATTTGTGTGTTGATTGGGATCGGGTAAATATGCGAGGTTCGGGATTTGGGAATGGTGCTAGTAATCTGGAGACGGTTTCGGATTCTATGGCCAGTGCGGAGTCGAACAGTTCTGGGGGTAACCAGGGGAAATCTATACTGAGGAACTCTCTGGCGCTGTTGGTGGCGGCAGCAATCAAGAGTGGCAGTAGCAAGGAAGTGATGAAGGAAGTGGATAGGGAACGTAGTGGAATTGCGATGTGGAGAATACCTTGATGATGTACCCGGCTATACGGCCTGCCGACCGTAGTTTTGAATGCCTTGATGAATCATCCGAACTGGCTGAGCACTTTGCAACGATAGTTCATCACAGTGCCACGACTCAGTTGGTGCTGACCTTGATAGTTTTTATGACCGGTGACGCGTAACCTTGTCTTTGTGGGTCCAGAAATAGAGGTTGGAGCGATGCTTGGTGT
The DNA here is from genome assembly GCA_963576785.1 of Chlorophyllum brunneum. Classification (NCBI taxonomy): domain Eukaryota; kingdom Fungi; phylum Basidiomycota; class Agaricomycetes; order Agaricales; family Agaricaceae; genus Chlorophyllum; species Chlorophyllum brunneum. The sequence continues at coordinate 684,066 of OY756149.1, forward strand.
ATTTGGTTTTTCGATGGTTGTCAGTGGTTAGATATTGTAACGGCGATGAATTATTGCTACGCGTCGGAGATAGTCTATTTGATAAATGGTAAATAGAAGTCCTGTCAGACGGTCATACGGTCACCATATCCAAGGGCAGAGAACAAGCTCCAACTAGAGGCACTGTTGTAGAAACGGGCAACGAACAGTTGGCTGCCTTGGCTGCGGTGATGTCGATTAGACCCTACAATCTTATCTTATCAGGGGACGTGTACTTTAACCTTTTTCTGGAACCCGCGCAAGGGTCGGAATGTTATTAGCAAGCACGTGGAAGACCTGGCGGAAGCGAATTGAGACGAAGCGGAAAAGTTTCAATTATCTTTGAGGATCACAATCGGGAACTGTCCGATGTTAAACCAGATTTTGTCCTTGCAGTTTCTTTTTGAACGCAAGAGACATTCGAAGTGAGCTATTTTCGGTTTAAATGACTCATTTTGCAGTCCATATGAGTGGTCGGAGTCATGAGCTCTAAAAACAACCAAACTAGGTAATTTACCGATACGCCTTGTTTGCTGAGGTTTATCAAGTGGATTCAACGTTCAAACGTTCGTGCAATGGCCCATGAAGCGTCGGATTACGTTTTCTTCTGGAAAACCAATGAAGAGCAGTGCGTAGAAATTTACATTACCCTGGGCGGTGATTCAAGACACAAACAGCGGATATATGTCGCAATGGGCACACTCTCCATTCAAAGCGGACATTGAGTTAGGGGGACAGGTCGAGACATGCGAATTTGCAACTGCAGAGCACTGGATGATGGTGAAGAAGGCGTTATTGTTCGGAGATACTGCCATTGCTCGGCAGATCCTAGCTGTACCGGCAGGATCGAAGGACCTTGCAGCAGTAAAAGCGCTGGGGAGGAAGGTGCAAAACTTTGACGAAGAAACATGGGTGCAGGAGCGGTACAAAGTTGTCGTGGAAGGCAATCTACACAAGTTCCGTGCGAATCAGGAGCTGCGAGAGAAGCTGTTGGGAACAGGGGAGAAAATACTGGTTGAGGCGAGCCCTCGAGACAGGATCTGGGGAGTGGGGTTTGGAGAGAAGAGCGCGTTTGGAGAGAGGGAACGGTGGGGCTTGAATCTGCTTGGCAGTGCGCTGGAGGAGGTGCGGCGATTGGTATAGTTTGTAATTAGCAGCGTGGGAATGAGAAATGGTGGATTAGCTGGCTGAGAGACGCAGTCTGTGTCCTTCTCTCCTCGCACCCAGCACTCCTGCTGCCACTGCTGCGCCATCTCCTGCATCTCCGTCTTTGCCTCGTATATTATCAACCAGTTTCCTCATCGTCCGGCCCCGTTGGCGTGCCCCACAGCGCTCACTCAGATGGTCGCGCCCTCATTATCTCCTCCAGCCAAAACGCCCTCTCTGTCCTATGCCGAGCGCGCAAAGAAGGCCCAGAATATCAGGTCTCCCATAGAAGTAGTCCAATTCCAGTCGTCCCGCTCCTCCCAGCCCCAGCCAGCTCCCCTCCCTGTTGCCCCAACCCTGTTCGGCACCTCTTCTGCAAAATCTCCTTCGGCTGTTCCTGTATCAACGTCTTCTGTCGTTTCCCCTCCCTCATCTACCGCACCACTCCCTCCCGCTTCTATCCCAGCCCTTTCCGAAGCCAAAGTACCGAATGGAGACTCAACTACCCCCAGCATCTCCCCTGTCAAGCCTCAGCCTGTATCCGAAACACAACCCTCCCCGCAGAGACCTCGACCTGTTAACTTTTGGGATAGAAGGCGGGAGGAGTTCGCCGCGCGAAATGCTTCCATCCAGAAATCGACAATGACGGCAGTGCCGCAACCATCCACGTCCACACCGCAATCGACCACAACAGCCTCTACTTCACCTTCCTCTGAGAACTTGCCCCAGAATGAGAGCGCAAACCTTCTCACTGAGCTAAAACCACAACCTTCATCGTCAGTTGCTGTTGACGATGATGACGATCCCTTTGTCGTGCGAACTGCTCGTGCGCCACGTCCACATATTCCCGTCACATCAGCCATTTTCTCAACAGACGGCGCCGAAGATTGGCCCGAAGTTGGAAAATCTGCTGCACCTTCCACTTCTGCTGAAACTATCAAGACGGAGGACTCACGAACCACAAGTGGTGATAATACACAAACAGGTGCTGCAAGAAAGGGTACTTTCTCCCCTCTACTCCACATGACTGATTGCTAATGACGAGTCCTTCCTCAACTTGGTCCTTAGGCGGCGCCCCCAAGTGGGTACCTCTTCCACTCCAGACGTCTGCGGAGGTGCAATCACAGCCTCATAGAGATCCTCACGCAACGAGGGGAAATCGCCAGAGCACAAATAACTCAAGACCTTCATCTAACTACGGCCAAGGCCGAAATAGCCGTAATCCTTCCGGTCGCAACTCCGCGAACCCATCTACAAGTCACTCTAGGGTGCATAGTAATGCTGGAAGTGCTCAGTCGAGCCCCAAAAACCTTCGTAGTAGACGATTGCCTAGTGAGGAAGCTCCCGTTGGTGGTACCAGTGGACCCATAAGTCGTTCATCAAGAACAAGTTCACCTCTTCCTATAAACCCTCCGCAAAGCTCCTCCTCATTCCCTCAAACCGATATCACAAGTCAAGCCCCAAGTTACGGAGGATATCTGTCCCCTCCGCACGGTCCAGCCCCCTATTACCCCCAACCTCCACCCAACCTTCCACCAGTTAGTTCTCCCATCTATCGTTCGCCCTCTCACGCACCACCATTAGGCCTACCCGATCCATTGTTGTCTATGCCACCGCCAGTACATGGTTACCCGTATGTCTATCAGAGTCCTTACATTCCAGGCCCTTACGACTACATGTCGCCCTCTGGTCCATATCCCTATTGGAACGGCCACCACAGTCGTCCTGGCTCAGGCCAACACAGCCCCGCATATCCCCCATCAACGACACCTTCTAATTATGCTGCGGCTCTGCCGCTACATGTTCAACAGCATTTCTATCCACCACCATCTATGCAACCACAGCCGTCTGCGCAGTCGCAACCACATTCGAATGGTTCGAGCGTCCCACAATCATCATCCACCACCGGTTCTACGTCTGAGCACGTTTGTGTAGGGAAGTTGTCGCCTGTGAGTGGCTTGGATGTCACTGCGGCAATTTCGCCTTCTTTCGATACCTCAGAACCGAAAATTAATGGCGATGTTCGAAGATCAACGTCGGTCGTATTTGGCAGCATTGACACATCGACAATGGTTCAACCTTCAACGAACGTAGAAGCGGAGCCGAAAAACAGCATTGAGAAAGTGTTCAAGTCGCTTGCGATCGGGATGGATGCCGCAGATGCGGCACTCAAGCCCCGCAAGTCGAATAAAACGAACAAGAGTAGTGAAAGGGAAGATTATCACCACACTAAGGATGTGAATGGTGATATTGCGCTTGTTGTGCTTGGAAAAAAAGCCGAGTCTGAGACTACGGGAGAGCCAAAATGGAAGTTTGGGAACGAAGGATTTACTTCTCCTGCTGGAGGTACAGTGATTGATATCGAGGCGAAGGCGGACTTAGGTGCGTTTACTATTTATTTGTCTTCTCTATGATTTCGATGGTAGGTTGAACATCGGATTGTAGGTCCGATTTCCCGTGGCCAGCTACCTGTGATGGATGAGGGATTGGGGGAGGAATTCAAAGTCAAAGATTTCGGCTTCGGCTTCGGTCCTCAGGGCGGGACTACCTGTCCAACAGATGCACCAAAAGATGATGCCGAAGTCCCTCAGAAGACGACGGAAAGCGAGAGGGAGGGCGAGGGTAAGACTGAAACCTCGAGTCTTCAGCCTCCGCGCGAACAAGGTAGTGGACGACCCCGTTTCCGGCCCCCATATGGCGGTGGTTACGGCTACGACCGAGGGGGATACGGGAGGGGCAGAGGTCGGGGAATGAATGGGTCTGGTAGAGGATATGGCAGGGGATATGGCCGTGGCGGCAGCGGCCACTACAACCACAACGGGCACTCATATCAACACCGTCAAGGACCACCGCCCTTCAGTGTTACGCCACCGCCGCCATTTCAAAACATTTCATCACATCCTATGGGAGGCCCGGATGTAAATTATTATGGTGCACCCCCAAGAGCACCTCTTGCAACGTATATCCCTCCTGCATTCGATCCATATGCGCCACAAGTTCCTCCACCTCAGGTCTCCCCGTCGCAGCTTCCTGCGCAGTCTCCTTCGGGGCATGGTGGTCCTGTTGCCCATGCGATGCCGCCATTACCGGTCCCATTGTCTCAGCTTACATTCCCCCTTGATTCGACGAGGTATTATTTGCTTGGTCAATTGGAGTATTACTTGAGTCCACAAAATATGGCACAGGACTTTTTCCTTCGCAAGCACGTCAGTGATTCCTGTTTCATTGGTCTTCACCTGTATGCTGATCTGTTTCTGGGCATCAACAGATGGACTCAAAGGGGTGGATACCAACTGGCTTGTTGGCATCCTTCAACCGCGTGAAGCAGTTGACACAAGATCATCAACTCGTACGGGAGGTGTTGATGCTCTCGAGTTTGATCCAAGTGAGAGACAATTTTGTGCGTATGGGTGGATGGGAACAATTTGTGCTTCCGAATGCGCCAAAGAGTACGGTGGAGAGTGAGGAAGATTATTTGTCGTACATCCCACAGCACCAGTATCCCTATCACCAAGCACAAGATGGAGGCTCGAGCGGTGTGCCGGGCGTACCTCATGATCACGATGGGCTGCAGTGGAATTCGCCTGGCGCTGATGCGGAGGTGGAAGGGGAAATAGATGAGGATGAGGACGAAGACGATGTGGTCTTCGTCATGGGGGAGCATGAGGGTGAAGGAATGTGGTCGCATGAAAAGCGCACATGATGCGTCTTTGGGCTCAATGTTGAGCGACTGACCAGACGTCCGGTCTTTTCTTAGTCATTGGCAAGGTCTCGCCATGACGCACTCTGAACATTGTGGCATAAAACTATACGTATTGACCTGGCTTTCTTCGATTCGGTTTCTTTTTCTTTCTGCCCTACACATGGAACGATAATGACATGATCTGATAACCTTAATGACTTTTCCTTTTCGAGTTCTGCCTCATTCCCTGTCTGCTGTTGAAATTATTATTCTACCTCATATACTTCAACTGCCTCTTCTGTTCTTTTTTCCTTCTCTTTTTATTCTCGCTTGTAAAGTACTCACAGCTGCATTGCATACTAGTCCCATATCTGTACATGCGTCCGTCATCGATTTCCTCTGCACCCTTTTTTGTCTTTCGTGCACCGGTACATAATTTTACCTCTCCGTTGTCATACAATACTTTTGTTGTTGGTTGCTGTGTAATGGCTGGTTGTTCCCACGGGGCTGATTGACTCATGGGTTGTGTTTGTACATCAACGGAGAGCCAAATAAACGGAACAATGACGCACGTGATGTCATCGAGAACAATTATCTGCTCCCTTCTCATTCTCTCCCTAGCGCCGGTCGTTTCTTCTCTCTCTTCCAACCACCACCTTCGTTTAACAGATGATTCTCCTCTTCCTTGGCTCTCTGTTTATTGTACCTCTCCTGGCTGGTATGTTCTGCTCAGTAGTCGTATGTACAGATACTTACTTAGGTTCAGCTGCGCAAAATACCCTTGATCCTACTGTACTCTGTGTACCAGGACAATGTCTGCAAGGATATTCCAGTGTAACACGTAAGTCGCGCTTGATTATCACCTTTTTTCCCGTTTCTAACTTGGTAAATAACAGTTGGAGCAAAGCTCTCATGCCCTGCGTCACCTGTGCCCCTTCATCTCTTACCGGGCCAATATACATCAACAACAAACCCACAACTACTACACGATTGCCTAACATCTTCAACGCTCACACCATCCGCCGGTTTTACAAACGGCTCGCTTTCCCTTCCTCTTGACCTCTCCCTCCAACCAGGGTTAGTAATCTTCTCAGACCGTCTCTACGCAGGACAAGCTGCATTCACAACCCTACCAAATTCTACGCCTAATCCAAACACCTCCACTCCTCTTGATGCTCAGTCCCTCGTGCTCTCGTCGAATGTGCTTGTGATAGCGACTTCGTCCTCGAACCGAGTGATTCTGTGGGATTCGGTACCCGATACACACAACCTCCCATCTTCACTCAATAATGTACAACTTTCCCTTGTCGACATACAGTCCACGACATGCTCACCCTCCTGCTCCACTGGAGGGATTTGTAGTCCCCAAGGTCAATGCGTGTGCCGGGATGGATTCGCTGGCTCATCGTGCGAGGACTGTGCACCCGGGCACTTTGGTCCCAATTGTCAAGCATGTGAAACTGGATGCGACCGATGCGATGAAGGCGTCTCTGGAACCGGAAGGTGTTTAAAGCAGAGTGGGGGAGGCAATAGCTGCAATTGCTTGAGTGGGGTTTGTGGTCCTGACGGGAACTGCCAGTGTATCGCTGGGTTTGTCAAGGCGGACAATGGAACGCAATGCGCCAAGTGCGCAGATAATTTCTTCCTGACTTCAACTGGCGACTGTAAAGGTGTGTTTGTATTTCACGACACTTCTGGATGACACTGAGTATGGTTTGCAGCTTGTCAAGTTGGATGTAAACAATGTGCGGATGGCACAGGTGTCTGTCTCGCTTGTAATTCTGGTTTCTCACAAAATCCAAACGACCAGACAAAGTGTATACCACCCAAACAAGTCACCTCTACCGGATCTCAATGTCCAGAGCTCGCCTTCGCTAGCGGTTCCTCCTGCACACCTTGCGCCTCTCCCTGTCAATCCTGTTCTGGAGGGACCTCCAACGACTGTACAGCATGTGTTCGGGGGATGTACATGCTCAATGGCGTGTGCGTCAGCGCGAACAGTGACGGTGTCTGCGAGGGTACAAATCTAATCGCGGACAATAACAAGAAAGCTTGTGATAATTGTGGGGCTAAATGTACATCTTGCAAACTTCCGAACTTCAGCATCGCATCCATTGTCAACGACCTCCAGTGTACAGGCTGCGTGCCTGGGAGCTTCCTCTCCAATGGTAAATGTGTCGACTCATGTCCATCCGGAACTTTCGTCTCTCCTCAGGATAATATGACCTGTAAACGTACGCCTCTTCACTTAACTCATCTTCCGTATCAAGAGCTCACGGATTATCTTATTTGTAGCATGTGATTCAAGTTGTAGCACCTGCTCAGGATCTTCAACATTCTGCCTCATATGTTCTTCTCAGACACAGCTAGCCTTCAACGGGAAATGTTTTGGTGCCTCATCCTGCCCCAAGTCTACTTTCGCATCACCCTCGGCATCTTCCTGTATCTCCTGCCACCCAGATTGTGTTGATTGTTCCGGTACTTCGTTCAACAAATGCACAGCCTGTCCACCTGAAAGACCCGTTCTCAGTAATGGGCGGTGTATGCCTACATGCGCGAAGAATGAATACTGGGATGGAAGTGCGAACGCATGCAGGGGCTGCGATAGTTCTTGTGGAAGTTGTTCTGGCCCTGGGTCATCCAGCTGCCTTTCGTGCTCGAACGCCAACGATCGCGTCCTTCGCTCCGGATCTTGCGTCGCTTCCTCAGATGCTTGTTCATCCTCAGGTAACATTACCATCGTCATCAACCCTCTGGGTGCATGCTTCTCCGAGCTCATCAAGGTCCCAACACCCTCCGGAACGGGTGAGCTAGCACCTATGCCTACTGTCACAGGCATCGACCAACCCACGACGGTCGCGCACGCACGGAAGCTCGAGTGGTGGCAAATTCTATTGATGGCACTTGGGTGTGCTTTTATCTTCCTTGTTTTCATTTGGTGCTGTCGGAGGAGAATAAGGAAGAGGAAAGAGAGAGAGAGACATCGTGTGCAGGCTTACGCTTTTGCGAACAGCCGAAACAACAAGTCATCTTGGTGGGGGTGTGCTGGGAAAAGGGACAAGAGCTATCACGCGCATGCGTACCATCCAGACCTTGACCGTGGTGAGATTATACAAACTGGCTCTTCCCGTTGGGATAAGAACGGGTGGAAGTGGCGTCTCATCCGCGTCGGCGAGAAATTCTTTGGTCACTCCAAGTCTACACGCGTTTACCCTCCTGACCACTCGATGGAGATGGGTCCAACGGTCCGCGGAAAGTCCATTGTGATGCTTTCCGATCCTTCCTCACATCCCAACGATGCGAAATATTACTCTCCCTTTCACTCTCACTCTCACTCTCACTCTCACTCTCCCTCTCACTGCCACTCCCACTCTCACTCTCACTCCCGCTCTAAAACGCACACCAGTCCATTCCGAGACATTGATATCGAACGCGGAGCCTCTCCTTTTGGACAGGCATCCCCTCGTTCCCGTCCCATACGCCCTCCCCGATCAAGCGATGGACACAGCCTGGACGTGCATATCGATGTGGGCAGCTCAGAAGGTCAATTTGACCACTATGATCAACACGATCGACACGGGCACGACCTGTTCAGGGACAGAGGGCGAGGTGGCAGGGAGGAAGATGGCGAAGAAGCAGACATGGTGCAACTTATTTCTTCATATCGTTACACGACGAACCCAAAGACGCCTCCCGCGACCAAAGACAACTTCCATCACGGTTCTCGCTCCTCAACACCCCAATCTCACCACTCAAACGGCAGTAGGGCGCATTTACTAGCGCATTCACCTCCACACCGCAATCACAGCCGAGAACCCAGCAGCGAACGTAACGAATATGACGAATACCATGATGAGGAACATTTTACACGTTCGCGCTCAAGTATCTCAACAGACTCGATGTACTCGCAGATGACAGGGCATACTCGCCGCATGCCCGAGGTTCGCCAGCCAGTGCATGACGATGTACCACCTGTACCAGTGCTCAAGAGCAAGTTCTCAATGAGCACGATTGGTGTTGGAGACGATCGGGATGAACGACGTAGGCTTTATGGACATGGTAAACTCAAGAAGAAAGCCGCGGGCGGCTTATTCTGGAAATGACCCCGTCGATGGTCCCTAGATGCACCTGATCTGCATTATTTGTAGCCTAATCTTCTGTGCTAACGTTTGTCTTCCGTATCTCTCCTTACGTTCATTCGGATGTCGAGAACGCTATTTACACTTGTGTGATGTAACGCGATGACTTTTATGATGTATCATAGTCTGTGTATAAAATGTAAGACACGAGCTATATACAATGAACATATAATATACCTTCATGTGTTAACCTACCTCCATGAGCTGTCATGCATGTTGAGGAGCTTCTTAATGTCTGATATGACAATCTGAGTGAGGGTGGCAGAGGTGACAGAATGGTGTTGATATAGTTGACTACATTACATAAAGAGCACATTCGCCATTATGCTACCAAGTCTCTGTCCATGGTTAAGGCCATGGGCATGCTTGGTAACTCATCTCAAGGCCTCCTCCTACCCAGAAGAGGGCTTTCTACTGCTTGTGTGTAGTTCCTATTGCTACATATGGGTTTTGTTTATGGTTTTATGAAGGTGCCCATAATAAAGGCCTTCTAAAGCAACTTAACACTATGCAGTGTAAAACTGCTCTGTGGATTACTGGTGTGTTCCACACCAGCCCTACTGGTGGCACTGAGGCCTTAGCTGGCCTCATACCCATCCACCTCCACCTGAAGAAACTAGCTACCTGTGCAGTCCACAGGATAGCTATGCTTTCTGGGAATTGCACTGTACATTCTGTGATAGGGTGTCAGTACATAGAGGGGTGTGTTCCATACCCCAGATTGATTGCTCTCATGACCCGCACTCAGACAGTTGAGGTCAAGGGGCTAGTGTTGAAGGGAATGTTGTGAAGTTTATTGGGAGGCAAAAGGACAGGGATTACACTGTGATATTTATAATGAATTTTCTGTGGAGTAAAAAATTAACAACACCCAGAATGATACAAAACAAAAAACAATGGAATTTTTGGGGATTGAACCTCAGATTCCAACATATCTCTACAATCCAAGAAATTTCCAAAGGAGGAAAGGAGTCAAATAGCTGTAAACAAGAATTACAAAACATTGTCATCAAGGAAATCCATGACATTAGTATTATCAGGGTTTTGATTGAGGGAGTAGTTTGCCTGGTAATGTCCCTTCTGGTTACAGTGATAGCAGGTGATTTCTGAAATAGGATGGTGGATACTGGTGGTTGTCACAGCCATAGCAGCATCATCATTTGGAACAGAGTTATAGGGAGTAGAGACTATGGAGTTTGAGAGTGATGATCAAGTATATTTATTTACAAGACAAGGGATAATGCCATCAAGGGTGTATTCTGAATCAGGAAGTGTGTCAAGCAAAATGAGAAAGGGGTTGTATGAGTGTGGGAGTCTGGCATTGATTACCAAAAGGAGATCATCATCTAGTAAGATATGGCCAGCTTCAGATAATAGTTTGGCAAGTTCTTCAGCACAAGCAATGTAGGCAGACATAGGTTCATTGTATTCAAAGTGGAGCTTGTGGAGATGATGATGGATCATAATGATGGTAGAGTAGCCACATAGAGAATGAACATTAGCAAGGGTATTCCTGTTACAACCTTAGTCTCTGACTCAGGTTGCAAGCCTTTGGATAAAGGAAAGGAAGTAGAGAAAGGAAGAAGGGATGATACGATTGGTAAAGTGTAAGGAATACATCAAGTATTACTACACTTTATATACTGGTGGTAATAGATAATAATAAGGGAGACGAGTAAGCGAGTCAAATGGGAGACATAGCCTTTAGGGGTGAAACAGAGAGTGAAACGAGAAGTGAGACAAGTATGAGGAGGCCCGAGGTAATGGGCGCAAGATAGGAATGAACGGTCTATCTATAGTTCGTAACAATACCTCCCTTTCAAGCTTCATGTCCTCATGATGCATATTACTGTAAAGGTCCGTTGTAAAGTAAAGCATACGGAATTTGGGAGAAGGGAGGAAAACACGATGAGCATTTACTTGTTCATAGGCACGGCTGCTCCCAGAGCTCTGGCCAAGTCCTTCTTGTTTCCTCCGATGAGAGGTGCTTTGTCAACGCATCTTAAGCCAATCCAGAGGGGTGCGTGTGGCGGTCCTTCTTTGAACAGGAAGTGGGTGTAATTATTGTACGTAGTGTTATCGTTGGTGTGGTTGCTTAAGAGTTTATGTACTATGCCCCTCCAATATTCGTTGTCCTTTTCACCTTCTGATTTCAACGTGTTATACCCTTGCGGTGGATGGAAGGTCATGGGTGTGATGGGGGGTACTACCGTGGTGAGGATGGTTTGGAGGTGGGCTACTTCTTCTTCGATGTCGGGGTGAAGTAGTTGGTCAGCGGCTGTTGCTTCTTGTGTCTTTTGTTCACATTTATGACAGATGTGATGTTGGATGGGGAACGGGTCATTACTAACAAGTAGTCAGTTAATGATATGGTGGGAGAGATTGTCTGTACTCCTTGACTTGTACATATTGAGTCATTCGGCTAGGGCTACAAGGATGCTGTGCATCCGAGCTCGCATATTGGAGATGACAATGAGTTGTAGGTCGTTGTTGATCTCGTATAAGTGTTTCTCCAATTGGTCTCTCCTTCCTTCATCGATGATGAACTGGTTGAGTCTCGGAGTGGCGTCGGATAAGGTGTCCATTATTTTAGATGCACCTTCTTGGGTTGCTTTCATTGCTGTGCCTAATAGTATCATGGTGTTGACTAGGGTTTCTCCTTCCACGAGTTCCTCGTGGCTGGTTCTTTCTGGGACGAGTTCATCGAATTCTTTGAGGTAGGGGTATGGAGTAAGTTGGCATTCGGCAGGCATGGTGTGTTATGAAGATAGTTGGCAAAGTCAAGGGTGAAATGGATGCAGCGAGTGATGCGTTGAGTGTAGTGGTTGCTTGGAATGCGAGGTCTGTTGTTCATAATTGCTGCTTTTTACCTTCCCTTTTTGTAGGTTTCGTCCTCGAAATCTTGCTCATAAACTCTTGTACCGCTTTTTTGGCGTTTTCCAGATTTGCTTCATCTTCCCATGTATCTTCTTCGGATGTGTATCCTTTCCAGTGTACTAGGTACTGTTTTTGTTTTCCCTTTGTGTGGTGTCCTCGGACTTCGTCTACCTCGTAGTGTTCCTCATCATTGATTATCTCGGGGATTGGTGGTGGCGGAGTATGCTGGCTGTCATACTCAGGTTTGTGATAGGGGGAGAGGAGTCTGCTGTTGAACACGTTGTGTATCGCCCATGTTTCAGGTAGCTCCAGTCGGTAGCTTGTTTTACCTATTTTTTCTTTTACTCGGAAGGGTCCGTATCTCCTGTGATCAAGTTTTTTTGTCGGCCTTGTTGTCCTAATATTGTCTGCCTCAAGCCAAACTTGGTCTCCTGCCTGGTACTTGTGTTCTGGTTTTGTGCTGTTCCATTTCTCCATTTGTGTCTGGTTTTGTTGTAACATTTTGATCGTCTCTTGGTGTATGTCCTGTAACTCCTGTATTCGCTCCGTGATCGCAGGTGCCTTGCCTGTGTTTGAGATATCCCCTTTCCATGGATGTCGTCCATATACTATCTGGAATGGTGAATGTCCTGTGGCACTATGTGTTTTGTTGTTATACTGGAATTCTGCTGTGCTGAGCCACTTCTTCCAGTTGTTCTGCACATGGTTGATTACGTTTCTGAGGTATGCCTCGACCTCCTGGTTGATGCACTCCGTCTGACCATCTGTTTGTGGATGGTATGCCGTGGATAGGTTATGTTGGGTACCGGTTGCTCTGCAAAGTTCTGCCATGAATTTTGATGCGAATTGTGGACCTCTGTCACTGATGATTCTGCGGGGTATCCCATGTTGTCTCCATATGTCATCCCGATAAATATCTCCTAACTCCTCGGATGATAGGGTGGTGTTAACTGCGCGTAGTCTGATCATTTTGCTGAAACAATCAACAATGACAAGTATCGCGTCATATCCTTCTAATTCTGGTAGTGGTCCTATCATGTCAATTGATATCTCTTCCCATGGTCTGGTGGGTATTGGTAGTGGATGGAGATGTGTGGTGGGTCGTGTTCGGAGTATTTTGTTTCGTTGACATGTGTCACATCCCTTGATGTATCGTTTAACATCATTGTGCATTTGTGGCCACCAATATGTCCTTTTGAGGAGTTTGATCATTCTGTGCTGTCCCGGGTGTCCTACGTCCGTTTTGTCATGGTGTTGTTGGAGTATTTCTTGGCGTAGCTTGGTGTTTGGTGGTACATATATTCTTCCTTCGAACATAGGTAATCCATCAGTCTCCCATATCTCCTCTGGTCGTTTCTCCTTTTCTCTTAGCCACTGTGTTTCTCTTCTTTGCTCCTTTCGCAATCGGTGTTTCAGGTCTTCTTCTCCCGATATTTCCCAAATTTGTCTGATCTCGGTGATAGTGTTATCGAATAGGTGGTCGGGTAATAGCATGATATTTGTGTTGTCTCTGGTTGTGTCCGTTTTTGCTAGTCTTGATAGCACATCTGCTTTTGTGTTTGTCTTTCCGGGTATGTGTTTTAGTGTGTAGCGGTATTCCTGTAATTCCAGTTGCCATCTTGCCTGTTGTCCTGTGAGTTGTTGCAGTTTCCTGAAGTATTCTAAGTTCTTGTGGTCCGCCCATATTTCGAATGGTTTGTTGGCATCGAGTAGGTATTGTCTCCACGTTTTGATCGCTTCTCGGATTGCTAGTAGTTCTTTGTCGTAGATTTGGTAGTTTCATTCTGCCGGTGTCATTGTTCTCGAGTGAAAGGCGATTGGGTGCCACTGGTCATTCTGGTTTTGTGATAATACCGCTCCTACTCCGTATCCTGATGCATCCACCTCTACCCTGTATTGTCCTTTGTCCTGGGGCATTGCTAATACTGGTTCGCTCGTGATCTTCTCCTTGATCTTCTCAAATGCTTGTTGTTGTCGTTCTGACCATGACCATTGCACATCTTTTTTCTTCAGCTCGTGCAGGGGTGTTGCTATGTTACTGAAGTCTTGTATAAATCGTCGGTAGAAGTTTGCAAAACCTAGGAATTTTTCGACGTCCTTCACGGATTTGGGTATTGGCCATTCTTTTACTGCTTTCACCTTTTCCTCCTCCATTCTTACGCTGCCTTGTCCAACTATAAAGCCCAATATGGGTATTTCTTTTGCGTCGAACACACATTTTGACCGTTTGAAGTAGAGTTGGTGCTTGGCTGCAATATCTAAGAACCGCGTTGTTCTTTTCTCGAGTTCTTCCTGTGTGGTTCCCGGAATGATGAAGTCGTCCATGTAGTTGACGTTCCTTCATGTAACATTTCCCGAAATACCATGTTCATCATTCTCTGAAAGGTCGCCAGTGAGTTGCTCATCCCAAAGAACATGACCGTGGGTTCGAATAGTCCACTGTTTGTTACAAACGCTGCCTTCCATTCATTCCCTTCTCTGATCCTGACATTGTTATATCCCCAAATGATATCGAGCTTATTGAACACCTTCGCATCCTTTAACCGGTCTAGGACTTTGCCTATGAGTGGCAGTGGTGTCTTGTCTTTGATGGTGTGTTCGTTCAGTTTTTTGTAGTCCTGTACCAGGCATTTTGTTCCATCTTTTTTTGGTATAAAGAAACATGGGGTGGCGTAGGGGGATTGTGATGGTCTGATTCGTCCTGAGGCGAGGTTTTCGTCGAGGAATTTCTGTAGTTCCTGCTTCTCTGTTATTGTCATTGGGTAGACCTTGGACTGTAGTACCGGGGGTGCGTCTTCGGATAGATTTATCTTGTGGTCCCATACCGTGTGTTCGGGTAGTTTGTCAAAGTTTTTCTTGTTGAATAGGTGGGTGTATTGTCGGAGGTATGGTGGTAGATCTTCATCGTTTGTCTGGTCCGCCTTTTTCTCTTCAATGTGTTCGCTGATTGTCCGTATTCTCTCGTTGAACCGTATGTTGCTATGTGATATTTTGCAATCATCTGGGCATCTGGTGAATCGTATGACATGATTGTTCCAATTGATCTCCGGGTTATGCTTGACCAGCCAGTCATGTCCGAGATATAAGTCCGCACTTTCTAATTGTGTTACTAGAGCATCGATTTGTTCTGTATGGTTGCCGTTATTTAATACCAGTTGTGCTTTGTCCATTATTTCTTCTTTTTTGTTTTCTGTTCCATCGGCATTGATTACCCTGATCGGGGTTTCCAGGGGTTTAGTCGGAATCTGTTCTTCATCTACCGTTCGTTGTGCTATGCACGTGTGGGTGCATCCGGAGTCTACAAGGGTCGTGATTTGTTTGCGTCCATTTCTTGTTTGGATTGTTGAGTCGAGGAGAAGTTCGCGTGTGGAGTTTCATTTCTGGGGGATTACGTATTGTCTATTGTGGGATAAAACAGAAACTCTAGATTTATTGGCTCGCGGGTTTGCGCCTACTCAGAGCCTTCGACAAAATCCTCTTTCTCCTTTTTTTCTTGTTCATCATCTTTGTTGATCTCTCTGATGTGTGCTTTCTTGGGCGCCCTGCAGTTCTTCGAGATGTGGCCTTGTTTTCCACAATTGTAGCACATTATTTTAGTGTATGTAACTTTCATCTTCTTCCTGCAGTATTTGGCAATATGCCCATAGAGGTTGCAGTTGTAGCACCTTGGTTTTCTATTTTGATTGGTGTCTGCCCTTTGTCTTCCTATCTCCATGGGTTGTCCTCTACCTCCATAAGTAACTCCGGTGGTGGTTCTGACATCTCCTCGAGTGATGTCCGTTGCTTCATATCCTTGTCCTACTGCGAGGATCATAGTTTTCCATTTGCTATATGTTGTTGGGACGGAGGTTGTCGGGTAGCCTACTATGGTTCGGATAATGTCTGCTTGGGTGTGACATTTGAGGAGGAATATTGCATGGGTGTCGTCTGTCCCCGCTTGGGCTTTCAATGCCTCGAATTCTATTAAGACATCTGCCGTGTTCTTCTTCCCTTGTTTGAACATCTCGATTTCTCCTTCTGCTATGGCTTTCCTATTTCCCAAGGAAAATGTGGCCTCTATTTCTTTTGTAAAGTCATCCCAATCTGGTGTTTTCTTGTTTTGGATGGCTTGTAGCTGCGTGTTGGCATAGGGGCCTGCTAGCCCTCCCTTCATTCTTGCCAAAATTGCCACTATCTTCTGTTCTTCTTCGTCTATCTTGTTGAACATTAACTACAAGGATATGGCTCTCCACCAGTCGTCAAATCTGGTTCTATCTCCATTGAAATATCCTGGCTCTGGGGCTAGGTTCTTTGGGATGTTGATTTCTTCTATTATCTCTGGTTCTGTCTCTGGTTCGCTGTGTTTGTTTCCGTGGGTCTCGGCAATTTCTATATTGGCTGTGGTGTCGGTGACTTCTGTGTCAATTTCTTCTTCAAATGGAGCTGGTTCTTCGTCTGTGCTGTGTTCGGATTCTTTCTTGTAGGTCTCGGCGATATCTATATCGGATGTGTTCTCGGCGACTTCTATGTCAAATTCGGTTTCAAATAGAGCTGTATTCTCATCTATGCTGTGTTCGGATTTCTGCCGTTTAAGGCCTTCAGGGATTTCTGATTCGGTTGATCGTTTAGATCCTGTTGCTATAGGTGAACCCTGGATGTTGGTTGGTCTCGGAGCTCTGTGTCTTCTCGGTGTTCTTGATGAGCTACTGTTGCTCATATACTGTCATCCTGGTCGGAGGCTATTATTCCAAGCCTAGCTGCGAATAGTGGCACCTCTCTTACAAGGTGAGTCGAATGACACTTTACCAAATGTTACGACCTTAGTCTGAGACTCAGGTTGCAAGTCTTTGGATAAAGACAAGGAAGTAGAGAAGAGAGTAAGGGATGATACGATTGGTAAAGTGTAAGGAATACATCAAGTATTACTACACTTTATATACTAGTGGTGACGGCTAATAATAAGGGAGACGAGTAGACAAGTCAGATAGGAGGCATAGCCTTTAGAGATGAAACAGGAGATGGAATGAGGAGTGAAACAGGTGTGAGGGTATACGAGGTAACGGGCACTAGATAGGAATGATCGGTCTATCTATAGTTCGTAACAACATCTACCCTATCTTATTTATAAATATCATAATGTAATATGAATTTCTTAAGGTGCTATGAATTAATGAATGTTATGAGTGCATTGGAAGGGTTTTGTCCCTTAGTGTCAAATATCACAAAATCAACTCTCTAGTACTTGGTATATGCCCCCCTGGCTTTCAACACAGCCTAAACCCTTCTAGGCATACTTTCTATCAAATTCTGACACACTGATACTGGAATTTTCCCCCATTCTATATCTACTCTTGTCTTCAATTCATGTATACTTGAAGGGTAGATTTCATACTTCTCCAGCTTTCTTTTGACATGAGTCCAAAGCTGTTCAATAGGGTTAAGGTCTGGAGATTGTGGAGGCCACACCATGACTTCTAAACTACTGTCTTCAAGCCAGTTTTGGGCTCTCTTACTCTTGTACTTGGGATCATTATCATGTTGAAAGATAACTTCACACTTCTTCTTCCTGTATTTTTTGAGGCTTTTGTAAAGTTTATCATCCAGAATCTGGACATAACCTTCAGCACCCATTATACCTTCAAACAGCCTGGCCCTTACCATAGCATACACCCCTATATCATGGCAGAACCTCCTCCAAACTTGACAGTTCCTTCTACCAGCCTGTTAGTAAGCCCCTCTCCTGCCCTTTTCTACACCTCATCCCTGTACTCCTGCCATCTTCTTAACACTGTTGAAAGTGTTGCAGGAGACCTTGAAGCGGCCTCGGACTCACTGGACCTCATTTCTATCTTCCTCAACAAGATGGTGGAGAATATCGACTGGACTATCCTGTTGGGTAACTCAGTCTACCCCCTTGCATGATCAATTATTCGATTGTGCAAGGCTATTGATGACAGTGGGTGGTCCACTATCAATCTTGGCTTCGGGATGCCTACTATAGATACCATCCTGAGTATGTCTATGGGACTGGCCCCTGCTACTCCCACTTCTGCCCCTCCTGCCCCTTGTACTCCTCCAGTGCCAAGAGCTTGAGCTGTCCTCCAGTCCCCCCCAGCCAGGCCTCCCCCCCAGGATCCAAATGTTCTGATGTCTGGTCCAAAGGGTCCTCCAAGTGGTTGTCACCCTGCTGGGGTTGGACCATCTCCCCTTTCAGGCAAGGGTACCTACCAGTGCAAGCCAGTAGCTCCTTCTGCTCCTTCTACTCCAGCTACCAAGGCAGGGAACAAGAGAACATTTTCTGTGGTGGCCAAGGAGCCTACTCCCCAATTGAAAGAAAAGGAAAAGGCAACTACAGTGTCAGAAACTGTTGTACAACTTACACAGATGTTCCCCTCACTTCCTCCAGACAGAATCCTTGCCATGGGCAAGTAGGTCTCTCCTCCTAAGTCCAAGGCCTCCAAAAAGAAGCCCAGAATGTGTTACAAACTATAAATAGACTGTTCATTCCTATCATGTGCCCGTTACCTCATGTACCCTCATACTCGTTTCACTCCTTGTTTCACTCCTCTCCCTTATTATTAGCCGTCACCACTAGTATATAAAGTGTAGTAATACTTGATGTATTCCTTACACTTTACCAATCGTATCATCCCTTACTCTCTTCTCTACTTCCTTGTCTTTATCCAAAGACTTGCAACCTGAGTCTCAGACTAAGGTCGTAACATTTGGTAAAGTGTCATTCGACTCACCTTGCAAGAGAGGTGCCACTATTCGCAGCTAGGCTTGGAATAATAGCCTCCGACCAGGATGACAGTATATGAGCAACAGTAGCTCATCAAGAACACCGAGAAGACACAGAGCTCCGAGACCAACCAACATCCAGGGTTTACCTATAGCAACAGGATCTAAACGATCAACCGAATCAGAAATCCCTGAAGGCCTTAAACGGCAGAAATCCGAACACAGCGTAGACAAAAGTACAGCTCTATTCGAAACCGAATTCGACATAGAAATTGCCGAGAACACATCCGATATAGATATTGCCGAGACCTACGAGAAAGAATCCGAACACGGTACAGACGAAGAACTAGATGCATCTGAAGAAGAAATCGACATAGAAGTCGCCGACGCCACAGCTGATAGAGAAATCACCAAGACCCACGCAAACAAACACAGCAAACCAGAATCAGAACCAGAAATGACAGAAGAAGTCAACATCCCAAAAAACCTAGCCCCGGAGCCAGGATATTTCAATGGGGATAGAACCAGATTCAATGATTGGTGGAGAGCCATATCCTTATGGCTGATGTTCAACAAGATAGAAGAAGAAGAACAGAAGATAGTGGCAATTTTGGCAAGAATGAAGGGAGGGCTAGCAGGCCCCTACGCCAACACGCAGCTACAAGCCATCCAAAACAAGAAAACACCAGATTGGGATGACTTTACAAAAGAAATAGAGGCCACATTTTCCTTGGGAAATAGGAAAGCCATAGCAGAAGGAGAAATCAAGATGTTCAAACAAGGGAAGAAGAACACGGCAGATGTCTTAATAGAATTCGAGGCATTGAAAGCCCAAGCGGGGACAGACGACACCCATGCAATATTCCTCCTCAAATGTCACACCCAAGCAGACATTATCCGAACCATAGTAGGCTACCCGACAACCTCCGTCCCAACAACATATAGCAAATGGAAAACTATGATCCTCGCAGTAGGACAAGGATATGAAGCAACGGACATCACTCGAGGAGATGTCAGAACCACCACCGGAGTTACTTATGGAGGTAGAGGACAACCCATGGAGATAGGAAGACAAAGGGCAGACACTAATCAAAATAGAAAACCAAGGTGCTACAACTGCAACCTCTATGGGCATATTGCCAAATACTGCAGGAAGAAGATGAAAGTTACATACACTAAAATAATGTACTACAATTGTGGAAAACAAGGCCACATCTCGAAGAACTGCAGGGCGCCCAAGAAAGCACACATCAGAGAGATCAACAAAGATGATGAACAAGAAAAAAAGGAGAAAGAGGATTTTGTCGAAGGCTCTGAGTAGGCGCAAACCCACGAGCCAATAAATCTAGAGTTTCTGTTTTATCCCACAATAGACAATACGTAATCCCCCAGAAACAAAACTCTACGCGCAAACTTCTCCTCGACTCAACAATCCAGACAAGAAAAGGACGCAGACCAATTACAACCCTTGTAGACTCCAGATGCACCCACACGTGCATAGCATAACAAATGATAGACAAAGAACAGATCCCGACTAAACCCCTGGAGACTCCGATCAGAGTAATCAATGCCGACGGAACAGAAAATAAAAAAGGAGAGATAACGGACAAGGCACAACTGGTATTAAACAACGGCAACCACACGGAACAAATCGACGCTCTAGTAACACAATTGGAAAGTGCAGACCTATATCTCGGACATGACTGGCTGGTCAAGCATAACCCGGAAATCGATTGGAACAATCACGTCATACGATTCACCAGATGCCCAGATGATTGCAAAATATCACATAGCAACATACGGTTCAACGAGAGAATACGGACAATCAGCGAACACATTGAAGAGAAAAAGGCAGACCGGACAAATGATGAAGATCTACCACCATACCTCCGATGATACACCCACCTATTCAACAAAAAGAACTTCGATAAACTACCCGAGCACACGGTATGGGACCATGAGATAAACCTGTCTGAAGATGCACCCCCGGTACTACAGTCCAAAGTCTACCCAATGACAATAGTGGAGAAACAGGAACTACAAAAGTTCCTTGATGAGAACCTCACCTCAGGACGAATCAGACCATCACAATCCCCCTATGCCACCCCATGTTTTTTTATACCAAAAAAGGACGGAACAAAACACCTGGTACAGGATTATAAAAAGCTAAATGAACACACCATCAAGGATAAGACGCCACTGCCACTCATAGGCGAAGTTCTAGACCAATTAAAGGATGCGAAGGTGTTCAACAAGCTCAATATCATTTAGGGATATAACAACGTCAGGATCAGAGAAGGGGATGAATAGAAGGCAGCATTTGTAACCAACAATAGATTATTCGAACCTACAGTCATGTTCTTTGGGATGAGCAATTCACCAGCAACTTTTCAGAGAATGATAAACATGGTATTTCGGGAAATGTTACATGAGGGAATGCTCGTCAACTACATGGATAATTTTGTCATTCCAGGAACCACACAGGAAGAACTCGAGGAAAGAACAACACGGTTCTTAGACATTGCAGCCAAGCACCAGCTCTACTTCAAACAGTCAAAATGTGTGTTCGACGCGAAGGAAATACCCATACTGGGCTTTATAGTGGGACAAGGCAGCGTCAAAATGGAGGAAGAGAAGGTGAAAGCAATAAGAGAATGGCCAATACCCAAATCCGTGAAAGACGTCGAAAAATTCCTGGGTTTTGCAAACTTCTACCGATGATTCATACAAGACTTCAGTAACATAGCAACACCCCTACATGAGCTGAAGAAGAAAGACGCGCAATGGTCATGGTCAGAACGACAACAACAGGCATTTGAGAAGATCAAAGAAAAGATCACGAGTGAACCAGCACTAGCAATACCTCAAGACAAAGGACAATACAGGGTAGAAGTGGATGCATCAGGATACGGAGTAGGAGCGGTATTATCACAAAACCAGAATGACCAGTGGCACCCAATTGCCTTTCACTCGAGAACAATGACATCGGCAGAATGAAACTACCAAATCTACGACAAAGAACTACTAGCAATCCGAGAAGCAATCAAAACGTGGAGACAATACCTACTTGATGCCGACAAACCATTCGAGATATGGATGGACCACAAGAACTTAGAATACTTCAGAAAACCGCAACAACTCACAGGATGACAGGCAAGATGGCAACTGGAATTACAGGAATATTGCTACACACTAAAACACATACCCGGAAAGACAAACACAAAAGCAGATGTGCTATCAAGACTAGCAAAAATGGACACAACCAGAGACAACACAAATATCACGCTATTACCCGACCACCTATTCGATAACACTATCACCGAGATCAGACAAATTTGGGAAATATCGGGAGAAGAGACCTGAAACACCAATTACGAAAGGAGCAAAGAAGAGAAACACAATGGCTGAGAGAAAAGGAGAAACGACCAGAGGAGATATGGGAAACTGATGGTTTACCTATGTTTGAAGGAAGAATATATGTACCACCAAACGCCGAGTTACGCCAAGAAATACTCCAACAACACCACGACAAAACGGACGTAGGACACCCAGGACAGCACAGAATGATAGAACTCCTCAAAAGAACATATTGGTGGCCACAAATGCGCAATGATGTTAAACGATACATCAAGGGATGTGACACATGTCAGCAAAACAAGATAATCCGGACATGGCCTACCACACATCTCCATTCACTACCGATACCCACCGGACCATAGGAAGAAATATCAATTGACATGATAGGACCACTGCCAGAATCAGATGGATATGACGCAATACTTGTCATTGTTGATTGTTTCAGCAAAATGATCAGACTATGCACAGTTAACACCATCCTATCATCCGAAGAGTTAGGAGATATTTATCGTGACAATATATGGAGGCAACATGGGATACCCTGCAGAATCATCAGTAACAGAGGCCCACAATTTGCATCAAAATTCATGGCAGAACTTTGCAGAGCAACCGGCACTCAACATAACCTATCCACGGCATACCATCCACAAACAGACGGACAGACAGAGCGCATCAACCAGGAGGTCAAGGCATACCTCAGAAACGTAATCAACCATGTGCAGGACAACTGCAAGAAATGGCTCAGCACAGCAGAATTCCAGTACAACGATAAAACACATAGTGCCACAGGACATTCACCATTCCAGATAGTATACGGACGACATCCCTAGAAAGGGGATATCTCAAACGAGGTCAAGGCATCTGCAATCACGGAGCGAATACAGGAGTTACAGGGCATGCGCCAAGAAACGATCAAAATACTACAACAAAGCCAGACACATATGGAGAAACGGAACAGCACAAAACCAGAACACGAGTACCAGGCAGGAGACCAAGTTTGGCTTAAGGCAGACAATATTAGGACAACAAGGCCGACAAAAAAACTTGATCACAGGAGATACGGACCCTTCCGAGTAAAAGAAAAAATAGGTAAAACAAGCTACCGACTGGAGCTACCTGAAACATGGGCGATACACAACATGTTCAACAGCAGGCTCCTCTCCCCCTATCACAAACCCGAGTATGACAGCCAGCATACTCCGCCACCACCGATCCCTGAGATAATCAATGATGAGGAACATTACGAGGTAGATGAAGTCCGAGGACACCGCACAAGGGGAAAACAAAAACAGTATCTAATACACTGGAAAGGGTATACGTCCGAAGAAGATACATGGGAAAATGAAGCAAATCTGGAAAACACCAAAGAAGCAGTACAGGAGTTTATGAGCAAGATTTCGAGAACAAAACCTATAAAAAGGGGAGGTAAAAAGCAGCAATTATGAACAACAGACCTCGCATTCCAAGCAACCACTATACTCAAAGCATCACTTGCTGCATCCACTTCACCCTCGACTTTGCCAACTATCTTTACAACACACCATGCCCGCCGAATGCCAACTTACTCCATACCCCTACCTCAAAGAATTCGATGAACTCGTCCCAGAAAGAACCAGCCACGAGGAACTCATGGAAGGAGAAACCCTAGTCAACACCATGATACTATTAGGCACAGCAATGAAAGCAACCCAAGAAGGTGCATCTAAAATAATGGACACCTTATCCAATGCCACTCCGAGACTCAACCAGTTCATCATCAATGAAGGAAGGAGAGACCAATTGGAGAGACACTTATACGAAATCAACGACGACCTTCAGCTTATTGTCATCTCTAATATGCGAGCTCGGATGCACAGCATCCTCGTAGCCCTGGCCAAACGACTCAATACGTATGAGTCAAGGAGTACAGACAATCTCTCCCACCATATCGTTAACCGACTACTTGTTAGTAACGACCCGTTCCCCATCCAACATCACATCTGTCATAAATGCGAACAAAAGACACTAGAAGCAACAGCCGCCGACCAACTACTTCACCCCAACATCGAAGAAGAAGTAGCCCATCTACAAACTATCCTCACGGTAGTACCCCCTATTACACCCATGACCTTCCACCCACTGCAAGGATATAACACATTGAAATCGGAAGGCGAAAAGGACAACGAATACTGGAGGGGTATAGTGCATAAGCTCTTAGGCAATCACACCAACAATAACACCACGTACAATAACCACACCCATTTCCTGTTCAAAGAAGGACTACCACACGCACCCCTCTGGATTGGCTTAAGACGTGTCGACAAAGCACCTCTCATCGGAGGAAACAAGAAGGACTTAGCCAGAGCTCTGGGAGCAGCCGTACCTATGAACAAGTAAATGCTCATTACATTTTCCTACCTTTTCCAAATTCCGTATGCTTTATTTTACATAGGACCTTTACAGTAATATGCATCATGAGGACATGAAGCTTGAAAGGGAGGTATTGTTACAAACTATAGATAGACCGTTCATTCCTATCATGCGCCCATTACCTCGTGTACCCTTATACTCGTTTCACTCCCTGTTTCACCCCTAGAGGCTATGCCTCCTATCTGACTCATTTACTCCTCTCCCTTATTATTAGCCATCACCACTAGTATATAAAGTGTAGTAATACTTGACGTATTCCTTACACTTTACCAATCGTATCATCCCTTACTCCCTTCTCTACTTCCTTGTCTTTATCCAAAGACTTGCAACCTGAGTCTCAGACTAAGGTCGTAACAGGATGACTATTACTAGCTGCTCAGGGTGCCAAATTATCATTGACTTCAAGTCTACACCCAAAGTCTCCTCTTTCCACCTCGAAACCATGGTTAATCATGGATTCATGGATTCACACCTTCATATTTGAGTAGAGTCTACCTCTGCTGAGTACGGAGGATTTTCTCTGCATACCAATGCTGTCCCCACTCCTGCCAACCTTGAGGTTGTTACGACCTTAATCTAGGACTCAGGTTGCAAGTCTTTGGATAAAGACAAGAAAGTAGAGAAGAGAGTAAGGGATGATACAATTGGTAAAGTGTAAGGAATACATCAAGTATTACTACACTTTATATACTAGTGATAAGAACTAAGAATAATGGAACAGGGTAAAGGAGTCATAGAGACGAATAAGATGAGTCAGAAGAGGTACAGCCATAAAGGATGAAACATATAGGTGAAACGGATACATAGGAATGATAAATGTGACGGGGGCATGATAGGAATGTACTGTCTATCTATAGTTCATAACAATACCTCCCTTTTTACTTTCATGACCCCATGAAATATCGTAGTCTACTTGTTGTCTTGTTCTTTGTGCAAGGCGTTGACAAGTTGGCATTTGGTAGGACCAATCATCGGGGTTCCTGATTTGCGTTGACATCCAATCCAAAAGGGGGCATGGTCTTGGCCTCCTCTGAAGAGGGCTATGGTGCATCCTTTGAACATAGCTGTATCATTTGTTTCAGCTGCAACGAGGTTGTGTATTATCTCTTCCCAGTAGTTTTCTTCAAACTGTCCTCCATCTTTGAGTGTGAGATAAGATGGGGGTGGGTTGAATATCGTTGGTTTGGGTGGTGGGTCCATATCAGGCAGTTGTATAAGGAGGTGGTCTACTTCATTTCGCATATCCGGTTCCATTAGATGGTCTGGGACTGATTTGTTGATTCCCTCCATTCCTTCGCCTAACCAGTCCTGTTCATCATCTTTGTGGTAGGGTGGCTTGTCGGGTAAGATAGTAGGGATATATGAGTCGAGATCCATTAGTCTCTGCACAAGTCTATAGGTGGGATTGTCACTCGAGTCAGTAAGGTGATTGAGTCTTTTGCCTGTCATGATTAAGGCACTTTGGATGCATTTCTTTGCATCAGAGTGCACTAATACGTTGAGGTCGGTGGCTGCTTTGTCTAATAACTCCTTCATGAGTTCATGTTTCCCTGTTGACATGGCGGCAGGAAGGGCTCTGGTAGTGGTGATGAGTAGAATGTGGTTCAGGACTTTGGCTTGGATTGAGAGGTTGTTGATGGCATGGGCAATGTATGTGAGTCCTTTGGTTGTGGCGGTATAGTGTTCGATTTGATCTTCAGTGGACTGGGCATCGAGGAGGTTGTTAAGTTCTTGTTCGAATTCTGTGTCATTGGCTGGGAAAGGGGTGGGCTTGCGTTCGGCATGCATGGTGTGTTGTGAAGGTAATCAGCGAAGTTTAGGGTGCAGTGGATGCAGCATGAGGTGCATTGAGTGTAGTGATCTCTTGTAACACGAGGTTTGTTGTTCATAATTGTCGCTTTTTACCCCCCTCTTTTTATAGGTTTCGTCCTCGAAATCTTGTCTAAGAATTCTTGAACTGCCTTCTTAGCATTTCCTAACTCTGACTCATTCTCCCATGTGTCTTCTTCGGAGGTATACTCTTTCCAGTGTACTAGGAATTGATTCCATCGTCCTCTTGTGCGGTGTCCTTGGATTTCATCTACCTCATATTGTTCTTCAACATTGATGATCTCGGGCATCGGTGGTGGTGGGGTACACTGGCTGTCAAACTCGGGTTTTCGATAGGGGGAGAGGAGTCTGCTGTTAAACACATCATGTATCACCCATGTTTCAGATAATTCCAATTGGTAGCTTGTTTTGCCTATTTTTGTTTTTATCCTGAATGGTCCATATCGTTTGTGATCCAGCTTTTTGGTTGGTCTTGTTGTCCTGATATTACTTGCTTCAAGCCAAACTTGTTCTCCTGGAATGTACTTGTGTTCCGGCTTAGTGCTGTTGCATTTCTCTATTTGCATTATAACATCTTTGTCACTTCTTGTTGTATGTTTTGTAACTCCTGTATTCGTTCCGTAATTGCAGGTGCTTTGGTGATACTCGTTATGTCTCCTTTCCAAGGGTGTCGTCCATAAACTATTTCAAATGGTGAATATCCAGTGGCTGTGTGGATTTTGTCATTGTACTGGAATTCTGCTGTGGCTAGCCATTTTTTCCAATTGTCTTGAGCATATTTTATTACATTTCTGAGGTATGTTTCAACCTCCTGGTTGATGTGCTCTGTTTGACTGTCAGTTTGTGGATGGTATGCCGTGGATAAGTTTTGCTGGGTTCTTGTTGCTCGGCATAGTTCTGCCATGAATTTGGATGCGAATTGTGGGCCTCTGTCACTGACAATTCTTCGGGGTATTCCATGTGTTCTCCATATGTCATCTTGATAGATATCTCCTAGCTCCTTGGATGTTAAGGTGGTATTGACTGTATGCAATCTGATCATTTTGCTAAAACAATTGACTATGACAAGTATTGTGTCATATCCTTCTGATTCTGGTAGCGGTCCTATCATGTCGATTGATATCTCCTCCCAAGGTTCTGCTGGTGTCAGTAGTGGATGGAGATGTGTTGTCAGTCTTGTTCGGAGTATTTTATTTTGTTGGCATGTTTCACATCCCCTGATATATTGTTTGACATCTTTGCACATCTGGGGCCACCAATAACTCTGTTTAAGGAGTTCAATCATTCAATATTGTCCTGGATGTCCTACATCGGTTTCATCGTGGTGTTGTCATAGTATTTTTTGCCGTATTTGGTTGTTGGGTGGGACATATATTCTTCCTTTGAACATTGGTACTCCATCTGTTTCCCATATCTCCTTTGGTTGCTTCTCTTTTTCTTTTAGCCATTATGTTTCTCTTCTTGTCTCCTTTTGTAGTTGGTGTTTTAGATCTTCTTCTCCTGAGATTTCCCAGATTTGTCGGATTGTGGTGACCGTACTGTCATTGAATAAGTGGTCGGGTAGTAAGGTGATGTTGGTGTTGTCACGAGTAGTGTCTGTTTTCGTTAGTCTTGATAAGACATTGGCTTTTGTGTTGGTTTTTCCACCGGGGATATGTTTCAGCATGTAATGGTATTCTTGTAACTCCATCTGCCACCCCGCTTGTCGTCCTGTGAGTTGTTGTGGTTTTCGGAAATATTCTAGGTTTTTGTGATCGGTCCATATTTCGAAAGGTTCATCTGCATCAAGTAGATATTGTCTCCAGGTCTTGATTGCTTCTCGAATGGCGAGTAACTCTTTATCATAGATTTGATAGTTTCATTCTGTGGGTGTCATTGTTCTTGAATGGAATGCGATTGGGTGCCAGTGTTCTTCTTGTTTTTGCAATAATACTGCTCCTACTCCATATCCCGATGCATCCACTTCTACCCTGTATTGACCCTTGTCCTATGGCATTGCTAGTACCGGTTTGCTTGTGATCTTTTCTTTGATCCTTTTGAAGGCTTGTTGCTGTTGTTCCTTCCATACCCATTGTGTGTCTTTTTTCTTCAACTCATGTAACAGGGCTGCTATATTGCTGAAGTCGTGAATGAATCATTGGTAGAAGTTTGCAAATCCTAGGAATTTTTTGATATCTTTTAGGGATTTGGGTATTGGCCATTCTTTCACCACTTTCACTTTCTCCTCCTCCATTTTAATGCTGCCTTGTCCAACCACAAATCCTAGTATAGGTATTTCTTTTGCATCGAATACACATTTCAATCTTTTGAAATATAGTTAGTGTTTTGTTGCAATGTCGAGAAATCATTTTGTTCTATCTTCAAGTTCCTGTTGTGTGGTCCCAGGTATGACGAAATCATCCATGTAGTTGACAACTGCTCCTTCATGTAGCATTTCCCAAAAGACAGTGTTCATCATCCTTTAGAATGTCGTTGGTGAGTTACTCATTCCAAAAAACATGACCATTGGTTTGAATAATCCATTGTTTGTTACGAATGCTGCTTTCCATTCATTACCTTCTCTTATCCTAACGTTATTGTATCCCCAGATGATGTCGAGTTTGTTAAAGACTTTCGCGTTCTTGAGTTTATCAATAACTTCACTTATGAGCAGAAGTGGCGTTTTATCTTTAATTGAGTGTTCATTTAGCTTCTTGTAGTCTTATACTAGTCATTTGGTTCCATCTTTTTTGGGTATAAAGAAGCATGGCATGGCATAGGGGGATTGTGATGGTCAAATTCATCCTGAGGTGATGTTTTTGTTGAGGAATTTTTGTAGTTCTTGTTTCTCTGTTAATGTTATTGGATAGACCTTGGACTGTAATACCAGTGGTGTGTCTTCTGTCAGGTTTATTTTGTGATCCCATATCGTATGCTCTGGTAGTTTGTCGAAGTTCTTCTTGTTGAACAGGTGCGTATATTGCTGCAGGTATGTTGGTAGGTCTTCTGGGTTTGTTTAATCGGTTTTCTTTTCCTCTATGTGTTCTTTTACCATGCATATTCTTTCGCTGAACCGTATATCATTGTGGCATGTGGTGAAATCCTTCGGACATCTATTGAAGCATATTATGTTGTTTGTCCAATCGATTTCTGGGTTGTGCTTGACTAGCCAGTCATGTCCGAGATATAAATCCGCACTTTCCAGTTGTGTTACCATTGCTTCGATTTCTTCTGTGTGTTTGCCATTGCTTAGTACCAGTTGTGCCGTATCTGTTATTTCTCCCTTCCTGTTTTTGGTTCTATTGGCATTGTACTTGTATTGGGATTTCAAGGGGTTTGGTTGTGATTTGTTCTTCTTCTACTATCCTTTGTGCTATGCACATGTGTGTACATCTGGAATCCACCAGTGTGGTGATTTGTTTGGGTCCTTTCTTTGTTCTGATTGTTGAATCGAGGAGAAGTTCACACATTGAGTTTTGTTTTTGTGGAATCACATATTGTCTATTGTGAAATAAAACAGAAACTCTAGGTTTATTGGCTCATGGGTTTGCACCTACTTGGAGCCTTCGACAAAATCCTCTTTTGTCTCTTCTTCTATCTCTTTGGTCATCTCTCTGATGTGTGCTTTCTTTGGTGCTTTACAGTTCTTCGAGATGTGGCCTTGTTTGCCACAGTTATAGCACATTATCTTGGTGTATACTATCTTTGTCTTTTTGCGACAGTATTTGGCAATGTGCCCATAGAGGTTATAGTTGAAACACCTCGGCTTGCCATTTTGATCAGTGTCTGCCCTCTGTCTACCAATCTCCATTGGTTGTCCTCCGCCTCCATAGGTGACTCCTGTGCTTGTTCTGACATCTCCTCATGTGATGTCCATTGTTTCATATCCCTATCCTACTGCCAGGATGGTATTTCTCCATTTATTGTATGTATCTGGGATTGAGACTGCCGGGTAGCCTACAATAGTTCAGATAATATCTGCTCTGGTGTGTTGTTTGAGGAGGAATATGGCATACGCATCATCTGTTCCTGCTTGGGTTTTCAATGCTTCAAACTCTATTAAGAAGTCCGTGGTGTTCCTCTTTCCCTGCTTGAACAACTCAATTTCCCCTTCTGTTATTACTTTTCTATTCCCCAAGGAGAAGGTGGCTACCATCTCCTTTGCAAAGTCCTCGAATGCCGGCATTTTCTTATCTTGAATCATTTGTAATTTGGCATTGTCATAGGGGCCTGCAAGTTCTCCTTTCATTCTGGCTAGTATTCTGATTATCTTTTGTTCGTTGTCATCAATTTTGTTGAAGAGTGTCCATAAGGACATTGCCCTCCACCAATCATCAAACTTGGTTTTATCTCCATTGAAATATTCTGGTTCTGGGGCCAGGTTCTTTGGGAAGTTGATTTTATCGGCCATCTCTGATTCTGTCTCTGGTTCGCTATGTTCGTTTTCGTGGGTCTCGGCGACTTCTATGTCGGATGTGGCTTTGGCAATTTCTGTATCGAATGGGGTCTCGGTGACTTCTATGTCAAATGTGGTCTCGGCAACTTCTGTGTTGAATAGGGTCTCAAAAAGAGCTGTGTCTTCTTTT
The DNA here is from genome assembly GCA_963576785.1 of Chlorophyllum brunneum. Taxonomy (NCBI): domain Eukaryota; kingdom Fungi; phylum Basidiomycota; class Agaricomycetes; order Agaricales; family Agaricaceae; genus Chlorophyllum; species Chlorophyllum brunneum. The sequence goes on from OY756149.1 coordinate 714,809, forward strand.
ATACTATGATCTGATTTCTGCCGTTTAAGGCCTTCAGGGATTTCTGGTTCTGTTCATTGTTTGGATCCAGTGGTTACTGGTGATCCCTGGATATCCGTTGGTCTCGGAGCTCTTGGTCTTCTTGGTGTTCTTGATGAGCTACTGCTGCTCATATACTGTTGTCCTGTTCGGAGGCTATTATTCCAAGCCTAGCTATGAATAGTGGCACTTCTCTTACAACGTGAGTCGAATGACACTTTACCAAATGTTACGACCTTGGTCTGGGACTCAGGTTGCAAGTCTTTGGATAAAGACAAGAAAGTAGAGAAGAGAGTAAGGGATGATACAATTGGTAAAGTATAAGGAATACATCGAGTATTACTACATTTTATATACTAGTGATAAGAACTAAGAATAATGGAACAGGGTAAAGGAGTCATAGAGATGAATAAGATGAGTCAGAAGAGGTACAGCCATAAGGGATGAAACATATAGGTGAAATGGATACATAGGAATGATAAATGTGACGGGAGCATGATAGGAATGTACTGTCTATCTATAGTTCATAACATGACTCTCCTTGTTCTTGTGATGAAAGGGCTGTACATATAAGGCATCTGAACAGCACCTTGGAACATGCTAATGCTGACCCTTAGGTTCTTGCTATGGCAACAGATGCAAGTCTATCACTGCTGTGGGGGGAATTCCAGGCAGTTTCTGCTGCCCAAATCTACTGGTCTGGCTAGCATGTCTTCCAGATAAGACATGCAGCTGGCTGAGTGATAGCTCCTAATGTGGAGCTGTATGCTATCCGGATTGCAATTGGGAAGGCAACCAGCCTTCCTGACTGCAACTCCATTGTCTTGTTCACTGACTCCCTTGGTTCAGCTAGGAGAGCGATGGACCCCTCCATTCACTCTGGTCAGGCTCACTTGCTTGCCATATGTAATGTTCTTATGGAGTAGTTTGGGGGTCACCCTGAGCACTCCCTTCACATCTGGCACACTTACTCTTCTGAGAAGTAGGCCATTCATGGTATCATATATCAGTACTATACCAAGCTTCAGGTCTCTGTGGGTTCCTGTCCACAAACCTCTCTTGACTCCCTTTGCCAGAAGGTCGTCAGATCCTGCCAGGACACCTGGATCACTCAATTCCAGGATCCTACTTACTCAGGCAGCCAGTTTATGGCTCTCGAAGGGCACAATGGTAAGCCCCTCCAGCCCACCTACCTTAGTGGAGGTTTGTGGCTACCTTTTGCTGCAGCTAAATCCAACTTGCTCTCAGTCTGCATGTGTAGGGTTATTCTCAACCATGTGTCTATCAGGGCCTACAGGTCCTGGTTCTTCTAGGACAAACCATTCTGGTGTCTGTGTGGGGCTCCCTTTGAGTCTCGTGTGCATATTCTCACCTCTTGTCCGAGGTTTGACTTCTCTAGGAGGTACCCAGCTATGCCGGGTGCCCTTGTCAAGTTCTTGAAAGCAAACCCTCAGGTGTTTGCTTTCCCATCCATTCCTCAGGGAATTGGATAACTGGCTTAGGGTAGGTGGGTTATTGTCTGGCACTGGAGGCCCCTGGAGAAGACCTGGCAAATGCATTTGGTAGCTGATGAATGGACCTGACCCCTTCAGTGACTAGGAGTGGTGAAGATACTGATAGCCACTCAAATGGTGCAGCCAATTGCCCTAGCAAGGGCAACTGCAGCTGGGGGGTTGGGCCCAAGTAAAAGGTCACTGGGTGTTTAGTAGTTGGGCTAGTATCTGGGCATATTGCCACTGCTGGGCATTTACAGTGAATTAACACCTACTGACTGGGCCTGGTCTTTGGACTGGGTTGCTGGTTGGGGGACCTCCCTACCCACTTGCCTCCTCTGGCATCTACTCCCCTTATCCTCCAGGCTCAGGAGTGGGATGCAACTTTTCCTACTGTTGGTTTTGGGCAATGGCACTTCTACTTGGTAGGGTGTAGTTACCATTTCTCCATAGATACCTGCTAGAGTACTTGTTTGTATTCCAGCTGCAGGCTGTGTTTGAGCACCATATAATAAATTGGCCTTAGGCCACAATTCAAAAAAAAAAAAAAAAAAAAAAGTAGCTGCTATTCAGAAGGCCTGGAAAGTTTCTTTCCAGGACTCCTCCTATTGCAGTTTGAACTTCCTTGCTCTCAAGGATAGTAAAAACAAAGTTTTACAGCCAACGTACCTCCATGGAGGGTCTTGGCTTCCTTTTTTTCCCTCTTAGTCCATTACAATGAGAGCAAACCATGCCATCCTCAGGCATGTACCAACTGGAGAGTATTACTCCCCGTTCCATCCTCTAGAGCCTATTGGCTGCAAGTGTGGGCCTCCTCTGGAGACCCACACTCATATTTTGTGCTTTTGTCCTTTGTACAAGAGACAATGTGGCTTGCCAGTCTTTATTGACCAGCTTGTTAGTTTTCTTAAACATAATCCTTCTGTGTTTGCATTTAAGGCCAACACACTGCTTGTGGGAGTTGGATAACACAGTGTGGCCCCTGCTAGTTTCCCACATCTTTGACGTGTGTAGAAGTTAATTGTGAATTGATGCATAGGAAGGGGAGGCTAGGGATTGCTTGCTTATTTGGTCTAGGATTTGTACATTCATACATATTTCTGCAACCGTTCACCCAGACCACCTGTCAGCAGTCTAGTTTGGCCAGGGGAGAGCCCATCTTTGTATACTACCCTCTTTGTAGCCTACATGTCACAGTAAATACAGGTGGACTGCAATTGTGCACTACCTTAAACATGATGATTTAAAAAAAAAAAAAAGAGGCAGGCATTGGCCAAGTGTAGGAACACTGTCAAACAATCTTCATCGATGATGATGTACTTGAGGTGGGACCATGTAACATGGTCCAGCCCTGGAGAGGATGTATTAGAGCAGGACAGAGCCTTTGTAAGCTCCAATGCCAAAAAGGGGGCCTACTCTCTGACTGGAAGATCAGGGACAGGGTTAAGAACAGACATGTTACACTGCCAATCAGCAGTAGAGCTGTACGTCAAGTGGAGGGCATCCCAAAGGGAGTCCATACCATGACAAGACTGTCCATTAAACTGGATAGCCTTGCAGGGGGGTAACTTATGAGCCTTGACCCACTCCATGAGGTTCCAGGGTCATTTGTTAGTAGAAGCAATCTCTTCAATCTTGGAATTGAAGAACCAATGTTTGGCTGCTGTACAAGCATGCCTAAAGTCCCCCCAGTCATTCCAGCTCCAAGAGCCCTGGTATCTGGAGAAGGAAGTAGTGTATACCTCATCCCACCAAGGACAAGTGCAGTAAGTAATCCAGATCTCCTTCAAGTGGTGGGTCCATGCATCAGAGAAGGCTTCAGCCATGGCAAATGCCAGGGCATCCACTTGTTCCAGAGATTCTGGAGAGGGACAATCACAAAGATTGGTCACCTCATCAATGATGTGTCCCAAGAAGGCCTCCTCTTCATTGGAGCCCTTTGGGAGGACAGATTTGATGATTCCGATGTCAACAGGAGCAATGGGAAGGATAACAGTCAACGGAACATGATCTAAGGTACCCTGCAGGGATAAGTCCTGATAAGGAAAGGTCCTTGATGTATTGGGAGAAGAGATGAACACCAGATCAATCACTGATGGGCAAAGATCTGGGTTGTGGGAAACAAACATCAGACCTGGGTTGGTTGGCATAACCAAATTCAAACCAAGATTGCAACTCATCTCCATGAGTTTATACACTATCATTTGATGATGCAGAACCTCAGGGTCCTACTCTGAAGAATGACAGTTGAAGTCCCCACTTATAAAGTCGAATGGGAGAAGAACATCAATCCTCCCATGAAGGAAGTTGATAGCAGTGTGCTGATCATCTGAATAGACATTCAAGAAGTTATATGCTTTTGCATTGGTAAAGAGTGTAAGTGCAAGAATATCGGGGTGATCAATGAGGTCTCTCCTCATTGATGGCCTTAGATATTGCAACTGAGTGTGTACATAAGCCATCACTCAGGGCTAGGACCCTTGGGTAGGGGGATGCATCACCATAAGCCAGTCAGGGTGTTTAGGTGTGCCAATAATGTCATTCCCTTCCACATCAGTGGTTGAGGGAGCAGAGCAGATGAACCTCCAAGGAGGTTCCTGGAAAAAGAGAATATCAAAAGTGTCTTTCAAATTCTCAAGCAATACATCAACGTAGATAAAGGATTTCATGACATTAAATGAAAATACCCGAACACCCTCCAGATGGTCCAGGTTGTTCCTAGACATAAAGGGGATTGTGAGGGGGGATAGAAGAACAATGATGTCTGTTATGCACCTCTCAATAGCAGGCTGTCAGCAAGGCCTAGTCATGTTTGTAATTCCAGAAAGTGCACTTCCTGGAGTCAGTGGGATACTCCTTCTTGCAGTTACAGCAGTGAGGAGGGTGGGGGTATGGTTGATCAGCTGGGGTGGCAGGAACCAGAGGCATAGCCTTTGGTTGCCCCTTATAACACTGTGCAAAGGTACAATAGTTGACATGGGAGTGTGGACCACCACAGTCAGGACATGCAAGGCCATTAGCCTTGCACCAAGAAGAGGCATGGCCCCACTTGTAGCAGTAGGTACACAATAACTCATTATGGTGGGGGTTAGCAGAGAGTATAACACACTGCTTATTTCCAAACATGATCTTCTTGTTCAGAAGACTGAGAGCTCAGGTATCCCTTATGGAGTCCCAGATGTTGAAGAATGCCATACAGGAGTCAGACATCTTGGAGTTGTGCACTAGCCTCAGGGGATCCTTAAGACTAATGAGAGTAGCATGGACTGACAAGGTAAGGACCTCCTCAATGTCTGCTGGGGTAGATTAAACTCCGGCAGCAGAGTTATTGAGGAAGGGGACATTGACCACACAGAGGTATGATACCAATGAGGGGAGTCCAATCCAGAAGGGAGCTCCTGGAGGGGAAAGATGTTCAACCAGTGCCTTAAGGATTTCAATATCCTTGGTTAAGGTGAGTTTGTTGGTGGCCATGGAATAGCCATCATAAGCGAGTGTGGCACCTTCCACAATCAGGGAGCTTCACCCAGCCTTCAATGCCTTACAGGCCTGCTGGATAAGAGTATGAAGACCAACCAAGGTGTTTGACTTGTCTTCATAGGAAACTAGGACCTGCTTATGTGACAGCCCAGAAATTGTGAACACTGGCTTCTTAGGGCAAGCATTGGATAAGGGAGGTTGCTTTGCAGCCTCGGCTTATGCATGAAGACTGAGGACCTGCTCCACAGAGAGGTGGGGGAAGGCAGCTTTCAATGAAGAAAGTAGGTCCACCCTAGGTTTGGCCAAAGCCAGTTGTTTTACTATAGCCAAATAAGCCTTCTGACCTGGCTTGGGCTTCAAAGCAAGTATGGGGGGAGGAGGTCCAGAGGGCCTCTCATAGGGGACCTGAGGCTTTGTAAGGGGCCTTTACAGGTCAGACAAGTGCCTTCCTCTTGGGGGTCTATGCATAGGTATTTGGCTGGAGTCTTCTCCAGGTCTATAAGATTGTTGTCCTCCTGCACAGGGGGCCTGCACTAGGGGGGGCCAAGGGTAGAAGGTTCTGGTACCCTTGGAGGGGTAGCCGGGGGCCTAAAAGTCACCACTAGAGGAGCAGGAAACGCTGAAGTGATTGAGTCCCACTCGCCCCTGTGTAGGTTTCATGCCACATGGGGAAGAAGGTGACCATTTTGGATAGTCTAGAGGTGATAGGATGGAAGAACGGAGCATCCTCCTGGGGGATGAGATGGGCCATCTTCATAAAGTCAGCTACAATCTCGAGTGACTATTGGATTGCATTAGCATCCTCTCTAGCACTAATGTTAATGCCCAGAATAGAGAGGGGAACAGTAGTGGGCTCCTCTTGGTTGTCCTGTTCCATATTCTCCAGGGAGGCAGGGGGTGGGAAAGATGGGAGGAGGGACAAAGCTCTGGCTTCCAAGCCAGGAGCTGGGAGATGTTGAGAGAGGGTTGGGGATCTATGTCATAACAGAGTGCATCCCTTCTGCTGAAGGGAAACTGTGGGGGCATAGGTATCCCTGGCACTACTGCTATAGGGGGGGATACCCAGAGAGTAAGGGCCTGGGGTGGACCTGGTGAGTGGTTTGGCTGCCAGCTGGAAGGATGGCAGCCACCATTTCATCATCTTCTGAGGAGACCAAGCAATGGGCACTCATTTTTCTCCTCAAACTGTGGGGAGGCATGGGGACTAGGGGCTTGTATGGAAGTCTGTGCTTAGAGCACTCACTGTCTGGGACATGGAGGATGTTGGGAGTATTGACAAAGGGATGATCACGTGATTGACAGGTGAGAGTTCTGGGAAAAGAAGTGATTAAGCTCTTACTTTTAAAGAGCACATTCAGTATTATGCTACTAAGTCTCTGTCTACAGTCAAGGCCATGGGCATGCTTGGTAACTCTTCTTAAGGCCTTCTTCCTACCCAGAAGAGGACTCTCTATCACTCATGTGTAGTGCCTATCGCTACATATGGGTTTCATCTCTGGTTTTACAAAGGTGCCCATAACAAGGCCCTTCTGAAACAACTTAACACTATGTAGCATAAAGCTACATTGTGGATTACTAGTATGTTCTGCACCAGCTCTACCAGAGGAGCTGAGGCCTTAGCTGGCCTCATTCCCATCTATCTCCATCTCAAGAAACTGGCTACCTGTGCTGTCCATAGGGTAGCCACACTTTCCAAGAACCACCCTGTTTGTTCTGTTATAGAGCATCAGTATACTTTTTTTTTTTTTTTTTTTTTTTTAAAATTGTGGCCTAAGACTAATTTATAATGCAGTGCTTGAACACAGCCTGCAGCCAGAATACAAAAGAGTACACTAGCAGGTATCTATGGAGAAATAGTAGCTATGCCCTACCAAGCAAAAGTGCCATTGCCCAAGACCAACAGTAAGAGGGGTCATGTCCTACTCCCGAGCCCAAAAGACGAGAGGAGTGGACACTAGATGAGGTAAGTGGGTAGGGAGGTCCCCCAACCAGCGACCCAGTCCAAAGACCAGGCCCAGTCAGTAGGTGTTAATTTACTGTAAATGCCCAATGGTGGAAGTATACCCAGTTACTAGCCTAGCTAGGCCCCAACTCCCTTTTACTAAGACCCAATCCCCTGGCCATGGTCACCCTTGCCAGAGTAATTGACTGCACCATTTGTGTGGCTATTAGCATCTTCACCATACCTAGTAGCCGAAGGGTTCAGGTCCATTCATTGGTCATCAAGAGTATTTGCCAAGTCTTCACCAGGGGCTTCTGGTACCAGACAATAACCCACCTACCCTGAGCCAGTTATCCAATTCCCTGAGGAATGGATGGGAAGGCAAACACCTGAGGGTTTGCCTTCAAGAACTTGATGAGGGCATAGTAGGGTACCCCCTAGAGGAGTCAAACCTCAGACAAGAGATAAGAATATGCACACAAGACTCAAAGAGAGCCCCGCATAGACACCAAAATGGTTCATCCTGGAAGAACCGAGACCTGTAGGCCCCAATTGGTGCATGGTTGAGTATAACCCTACACATGCAAGCTGACAGCAAGTTGGACTCAGCTGCAGTGGAAGACAGCCATGAACCTCCATTGAGGTAAGTGGGCTGGAGGGGCTTACTGTTACATCCTTCGAGAGCCATAAACTGGCTACCCAAGTAAGTAAGATCCTGGAATTGAGTGATCCAGGCATCCTGGTAGGACCTGACAACCCTCTGACAAAGGGAGTCAAGAGGGGTTTGCAGACAGGAACCTGCAGAGACCTGGAGTTTGGTATAGTACTAGTGTACAGTGCAATGCTTCTTGATTTGGTACTTCCACCAATAAACAAGTGTAAACAAATCATCCTCATTGTCTAAGTTGTCATTCTCATTGTTTTGGTGTCCTAGCCCCCTAGGAACATACCCATGGCCTATCTGCATATTATTGCAACCCCCATTTGGCGGGGGGACTGGATGCCATGTTCCCGAGTCCCTCAACACCCTTGACACCATCCGGGCCTCCTCATCAGGACCCATCCACTGTCCATGCAAATCTAGTCATACTAGAGGATCCCTGGACATTCTCATAACTCCCACCAGTAGGAGGGGTTCACACACCCCTTTATGTGCCACCTCACCATCACTTGGGCCCACTATGGAGGATTTTGAAGGGTTTATGGGATTTGAAGAAGATCCCTTGACCCCCCTTGGGGCCCCACCCCCCAGTGCACCTAGCCCTGTGCCTTCCTCCTCTAGCTCCTCATCCCTATACTCCTGCCATCTTCTGAACACTGTTGAAAGTGTTGCAGGGGACCTCTTTTTTTTTTTTTTTTTTTTTTTAAATCATCATGTTTAAGGTGGTGTACAATCACAGTCCACCTGTATCTACTGTGACATGTAGGCTACAAAGAGGGTAGTATACAAAGATGGGCTCTCCCCTGGCCAAACTAGACCACCAACAGGTGGTCTGGGTGAATGGTTGTGGAAATATGTATGAATGTGCAAATTCTAGACCAAATAAGCAAGCAACCCCTAGCCTCCCCTCCCTAAGAAGAGTATGTGTCAATTTGCAGTTAACTTCTACACATGTCAGAGACACGGGAAGCTAGCAGGGGCTGCACTGCATTATCCAACTCCCACAAGTAGTGTGTTGGCCTTAAATGCAAACACAGAAGGATTATGTTTAAGGAAACTAACCAGCTGGTCAATAGAGACTGGCAAGCCACATCATCTCTTGTACAATGGACAAGAGCACAAGATATGAGTGCAGGTCTCTAAAGGAGCCCCACACTCACAGCCAATAGGCTCTAAAGGATGAAACCAGGAGTGGTACTTGCTGGTTGGTGTGTGCCCAAGGATGGCACAGTTTGCCCTCGTTGCAATAGACTGAGAGGGAAAGGAAGGAAGCCAAGAACCTCTGTGAAGGTATGTTGGCTGTAGAACTTTGTTCTTACTATCCTTGAGAACAAGAAAGTTCAAACTGCAATAAGAGGAGTCCTGGAAGGTAACCTTCCAGACCTTCTAAACAGTTACTATATTGAATTTATACAGTGAGTCAATGGATGTCACTGGACTGCATCCAGCGGTGACCTGAAGATTGGTAGCAAATAAATGCACATCCTAATGAATGGACCACTTCACTGAAGATGGAATGGACCAGAATGTGAGGGAACGGTCAGGACAATCCCTGAACCATTCCAACAAGAGATGACAAACAGCCAGGGAATGTCCCTGGCCAGAATGTACAGATGGATCAAGAGCTTGCTTGGCAGAGCCAATCGAGTCCATAAAGACTGCAATATGTACAGCCTCAGAAACTGCCGCAGCAGTTTCCAAAGCTATATGAATGGTGAAAAGTTCAGTATCTGGGGCTGTAACCTTGCCAGCTGGATGACATGATGCCCAAAGCAGACATGTCCCCCTATAAATGTGGGCAGCCAAAACCACCTAGTAGTCTCCAATCAGTGGCAGACTTATGTCTGTTACTGCATAGACAACCTGTCTGTCCTCACAATACTCACAAAGAGCATCATTGAGCAAATCCACTTGATAACCCACAGGGTTTCCACCGAGTGAGGCATTGTACGTTTTGTAAGTCACCTGGGCCATGTAGCAGTCTAGGAGACAAGAACCTGGCAACGCTTTAAGTGCAAACAGCTCGAACATCTCCATTAACTCTGGCAAATGAGAGTTTGCCTCCATGACAGGCCCCTTGACCTTAACCACCTGAGTGGGGGTCATGAGAGCAATAGATCTGGGGTGTGGAACATACCCAACAGTATAGTGATGTCCCATAACGGAATATACAGTGTGATTCTCCAAAAGCATGGCAACCCTATGGATGGCATGGGTAGCCAGCTAGCTAAGATGAAAATAGATGGGAATGAGGCCAGCCAAGGCCTCAGCTCCCCCAGTGGGGCTGGTGTGGAATACACCAGTGATCCACAATACAGCTTTATGCTGTATAGTGTTAAGTTGTTTCAGAAGGGCCTTGTTACAGGCACCTTCATAAAACCAGAGTCAAAACCCATATGTAGCAATAGGCACTATACACAAGCAGTAGAAAGTCCTCTTCTAAGTAGGAAGAAGGCCTTGCAATGAGTTACCAAGTATGCCCATGGCTCCAAGTTGGACACCAGCGCCATCCTCAATGGATGGTAAACATACAACACCGTTCTACTCCCCAAGTCCTTGCTTTCACTCACAAGAGACTCAAACACCTCCGACCCTCCATCAGAAGAGACATCATAGAACATCGAGACCTCCTGTGCATCTCATTTTGTGCAGGAGGAGAAGAACTGCTGTTTAGCAACATATACAACGATAGCTGCAACACTGCACTCCACTTCCTTAAGGAGTGCCTCTTCAACCTTCCACCTTTCCTCTTATTGGGTGGGGACATCAATGTTTGATCTGAGTTATGGGACCCTTCAATGGATCAACATCCGGTGAGTGTGGACCATCTCCTCATGATTACCAAAGCCCTCAATTTAGTGAGGTCAATCCTATCTGCGGCCAAGCCAACATAATATGCCTCAGACCCCAATCTACCTGACATGGTTATAGACCTGTTATTTGCATCAGGAATGTTACCATACATTCCCACCCATGATATCCAGGAAGGCGATTGATACAATTCAGATCACACCCCCCTTCTGATCAGAGCTCCTATTCCGCAGATGGACATTGTCATCGAGAGATTGATGATACCTAAAGGATTGGAGGAAGAGACCAAATTCCTGACAGATATCACGGCAGGAATTAACAACATGAACTGGCCAATGAATGACACAGACAAGCTGGAGAGAGCTGTTGCCGAATTGGGAGGTTTATTTGACAGGTCCTGGAATCGCAATGCAAAGAAGACCAAGATTACCACTAGGTCCAAAACCTGGTGGAACAAAGAATGCTCCAATGCACTCGCAAATCATCGCGCAGACCAAAAAAACAAGCGCAAATGGAACACTTTTTGCAAAACCACGAGGAAAACAAAAAGAGCATATTTCGACAAAAAGATCCAAGAAATCTCGGTCGACAACCATTGTCCATGGGATCTAATGCCATGGGTCAAAGCATGTGCTCTTTCAGCTACCAAAGCCATTTGCCACAATGGTTGGCCTTGCCTCACCATGGACAACCTATAGATGGCTTTCGACCAACACTACAACTTGGCTCAGGACAGACCCATCAATGCAGCTGTCCTAGAAGAGCTACCACTGGCAATTGGCATGGAGAATAGGACTTGGGTCAACTTCTCTCTATTGGAAATGAGAGAATCGCTTAAGGACACCTCGAATTCTTTTGCCCCTAGCCCCAACCACATTTCCTGGTCCCACCTTAAACAGATTGCCAACGTCAACACTTGTGCCGATCTCTTCCTCAAAATCAGTTGCGCGTGCCTATCCTTTGGACACTGGCCCTTGCACTTCAAAAAATCAATGTCGGTAATTATCCCCAAACCCAACAAACCCAACTACTCCACTCCAAAGGCATTCAGGCCAATTGTCTTACTCAATATGTTTGGCAAGTTAATAGAAAAAATGCTAGCTAAACGACTCCAATTCGAGGTGGTGAAATTCAAGGTTCTCCACCCTCATCAACTGGGAGCTATCCAACAACAATCCACTGAGGACGCATCCCTTCTTTGACTTATACCATCACCATCGATTTGCAAAACTCGATTATATGGTACAAGTCTACAGTACAAAGGATACATTTTATGCCTGTGCTATGTTCTAATCTCTCTCCGAGAGAGACCATGCCTGATGGCGATGGGGAAGTCTTTGGAAACACACCATGTGTTCCAGCCCCCTCCATCTTTGCAGCCTCTGCGGCTCTGCCCTCTCCCGGCATCCTGTTTCCTAGGATGCCATCTATGACTAGGCCTTTCGTCCCCATGGACTAGGCCTATAGCAACACTGTTCCCCCATTGGTCCGCAGCAGCAGGCCGTCCATACCACCGACACTCTCAAACCCCCTCCAGGGTGAAGGAGACAGAACCATCCATCGGGCTTCCAAACAGTCAAGGCCGGAGGGAGACCAATACTACTCAGGAGAGAACTGGGCTGAGCAAGTTGAAGAAGAGCCAAAGCCCAAAGTCAAAGTTGAAGATGAGGAAGAAGACAATAAAGAGGATCATGAAGATGGTCCAGAAGAATTTTACGAAGATGCTGTCAGAGAGGTTGGCAAGATCTCTGAATGGGTCAAGGCCTGCAGCATGTACAACATGAGCGGCGATGAGGGGCTGGCATTCAGGCGAGCCTTCACAGAACTAACAGAGACCTTGATGAAAGTGGGATGGCTCAAGGTGGCAGTTGACGAAGAAAAGAACGACCTCCATGGTTGGATGGGGGTAAATTTTGGTAAGATTATTGTCCATGCTGAGGAAATTCCCCAGCCAGACGTTTCCGCCCTTCAATGCATGGCCTTCAAAGGTCCCATGCACAAACCTGACGACGTCCACATGGAGGTTGTCGAACATATTATTACTCCAGGTATTACCGATGGCAATGATGTCATTCATTTGGGTATCTCTGATGATGACGTTCAGATGATCTCTGAAGTGGAGTTCAAGACTGTCAACCACAACAAGAAGAGTCAGAATCAGAAGCCAAGAAGTCTGAACCCAGGGACCACTAATTCTGGGATTAAAAAGACTAACCCTACCACTGGGTTGAAAAAGACGACCCCCATGGTGCCTGCCAAGGCCACCAAAACGCCGGTATCTCCGCGCAGTGCCAAGGATGCCAAAAATCCCCAGGAAGGAACGAAAACTTCCTACGCCGCAATGGCAGCCAAGAAGAACAAGGACACCACCTCTGCTGCTGCCCCTTCCTCAAACACCTGGGACCCTCTCAAACTCTTAGAGTTTGCGAGCAAATTCCCGGAATTGTCCAATGAGAAGATAGTTGCTATGTACGACGCCGCTTTCTCCTCTTCCTCCCCCACAAACAAGAAGCTGGCTAAGAAAGCTGGCGCTATCCATTCCACCTTAAATGGTCCGTTATGCAAGCAAGTGATCATTCCCCTTCTTACTGGGCCCAACGTTACCAACTTTGGGGCCATTATTGACTCTCTCAACGCATGTCTCATAGCAGAGAAGTCCAAGACGAGGGTTATCGCTGCCTCACAGGGTAAGCTAGGCCTTATGGTCCACACCTCGGAGGTGTTGACCCCCACGGAGCTAGACGTCATTAAAGCGTGGCTCAAAAATAAATTTGGAGGAGTCACCATGGGCAATGTATCCCTTCCAAAATCCAAATCATTCGTGAAAGTCATGGACGTCAGTTACATCATGCCCCAAGAACAAATCCTCACAGAGACCAATGTGGTCACCAGCGTCAGGAATTCGATCCATTCCGACGCCATACAATTCGCAATACAGCCATAAGTGCGTCGCAACTCCAAGCACTCGGACACCTGTACGGTATGGTTCGAGATCTGGGACTCCAAAGCGGGGTCCAACATCGCCAAAATCAAGGATAAGTTCCTCAACATCTATGGAGGACTCTTCCGCATCAGGAGGGCCACCACCAATCCAGGAGTACCATTCTGCGGAAAATACTGCAGATGGGGCCACCCCCTAGTCCGCTGCCAAGCAAGGTTCTTCACCTGTGCACACTGCAAGGGACCGCATTCCACAGCCAACTACTGATTGTTCGCCCACTGTTGTAAGGGTAATGACAAAGCAGACCCATCCATCGCAGCTACCCCTGCTGGAGAACCATGCCCTCATAAGGCTACGTACTCCAACTGTGGCAAGGACCACCTCGCTACTGACCAAAAGTGTCAGTTCTGGAAGAAGCAATTCGACCATGACTGGCATGCCAACAAAGCACTCAAATTAAGAGCCAACAAAGGAGTCCCATTGCCCCCCTCCTCATCATCCCTGGCTAGTCAAAGCCAGACTAACCCCCCGCAATGAATGATACCCCCGATGATCAAGACAGACCTCCTCTCTCACTCCTGAGTGAGTTGAAGGTCTGCTCTCACAACGTTGGAAGATCATATGGAGTGATGGAGACAGTCCTCGCACATAGAGGTGACGTCAACCTCCTCCTCATACAAGAACCCCCATGGAGATTTCTCCGTGACATTCCCTCATCTATCTCTAATAATGGATTACCCCTCATGGGAGGCCCAGTTCACCCGGACTGGACACTCCTCTCATATCCAATTATCACCAAAGAAGTCCTCCAAGTGGGATGCCAATGATACCCTCAATGAATGGTCAACATGGAACACCGTACCACTCCCCGAGTCCTAGCCTTTGCTCACAAGAGACTGAGGCAGCTCCGACCCTCCATTAGAAGAGATTTAATCGAACATCAAGACCTCCTGTGCATTTCCCTATATGCAGGAGGAGAAGAACTACTGCTGCTAAACGTCTACAATAACAGCCATAACACTGCACTCCACTTCCTCGAGGAGCACCTCTTCGACCTCCCACCCTTCCTTTTAATGGGCAGAGATATCAACATCCGATCGGAGTTATGGGACCCTTCAACGAATCAACATCCAGCGAGTGCAGACTGTCTCCTTATGATCACCAAAGCCCTCAACCTTGTGAGGACAACTCTGTCTGTGGCCAAACCAACTTGTTACACCTCGGACCCCAATCTACCAGACATGGTCATTGACCTGTTGTTTGTTTCGGGAACATTACCATACATCCCCACCCATTCTATCCAGGAAGGTGATCGGTACAATTCAGACCACGCCCCCCTCCTAATTAGGATTCCTATTCCGCAAATGGACATTGTCATTGAATGATTGACAATCCCCAAAGACTCGGATGAAGAAACCAGGTTCCTGATGGATATAGTGGAAGGAATCAACGACAAGAACTGGCCAATGAATGATGCAGAAGAGCTGGAATGAGCTGTCGCAGAATTGGAGGTTTTATTTGACAGATCCTGGAACTGGAATGCGAAGAAGACCAAGATCACCACTAGATCCAAGACCTGGTGGAATGAAGAGTGCTCCACTGCACTTGCTATGCACCATGTGGACTGCAAGAACAAGCACAAATGGAACACTTTTCACAAGACCACAAGGAAAACAAAAAAAGCATATTTCGACAAGAAAATCCAAGAAATCTCAGTCGACCGAAAACGTCTATGGGATCTAATGCTATGGGTTAAAGATCGTGCACTCCTGGCTACAGAAGCTATGCATCATAATGGCCGACCTTGCCTTACTTTGGACAACTTATGAACAGCACTCAACCAACATTATAACGCTGCCCGCGACAGACCAATGAATGCAGCAGTCTTGGATAAACTTCCTCCACCAAACGGAATGGAGAATAGGACTTGGGTGAATTTTTCTCTCCTTGAGATGATGGATTTGCTCAAGGATACCTCGAATTCTTCTTCCCTGGGCCCGACCATATTTCCTGGTCTCATCTTAAGCAGATTGTCGCCGATGAAACTTGTGCCGATCTTTTCCTCAAAATCAGCAGTACATGCCTAAGTATCAGATATTGGCCTGCACATTTCAAAAAGTCAATGTCGGTGATCATCCCCAAACCTAACAAACCCAACTACTCCACTCCGAAGGCATTCAGACTGATTGTCCTCCTCAATACGCTGGGTAAGCTAATAGAGAAGATACTTGCCAAACGACTCCAATTCGAGGCGGTGAAATTCAAAGTTCTCCACCCTCACCAACTGGGAGCCATCCACCAGCAATCTACGGAAGATGCGGGACTCTTTCTGATGCATATTATCCAGGAAGCCTGGACAAAGAAGAAGAAAACATTGGTGCTCGCATTCAATGTAGCCCAATTCTTCCCCTCTCTTAACCACGATCTCCTCATTGACATACTGGGTTGGCAGGGATTCCCCCCACAAGTCGCAGCATTCTTCAACAACTACCTTAAAGAATGTCGCACAACCTACCAGTGGAATAATGAAACCTCCCCAGAATACGATGCAGCAGTAGGAGTAGGTCAAGGTTCTGCCCTTAGCCCCATCCTTTCTGCCCTATACCTCGCCCCCCTCCTTCACATATTTGACACATGTATGGAGGAACACCGTGATAGATGGGACTTTGATGTCCTCTCATTTGTCAACGACAGCACTTTAGTCGCACAATCTCTGTCCCTCGAACGGAATATCGAAATCCTTCAACATATGTACTGCGAAATGGAGCGGCTCATGAATGAATTCAGCCTAGAAATTGAACATGGCAAGTCCAAGGTCTTCCACTTTATGTGTGCAAGACAGGACTCAAATCCCTCTATTGATTTGGGATCACCACCATTCACAGGTCACACGCCCCTCAAACCAAAAGCCCATTGGCACTACCTCGGCTTCTACTTCAATCAGACGTTAACCTTCAAGGAACACATTTGATTCTACTCCGCCAAAGCAATATCCACGATTAAGGCAATGAAAATGCTAGGGAACTCTGTAAGAGGTCTGTCCCCCAGCAACAAAAGATTACTATACCATTTGTGTGTTGTACCAGTAGCGACATACGGATATCGACTATGGTTTCATGATAGGTCACAGACTAAAGGGACCTGTGAAATCCTCAACAAAATGCAACGAAGTGCAGTGCTCTGGATTACCGGGACCTTCCGGACTTCTCCTACAGGCAGTGTAGAGTCCCTCACGGGGCTCATGCCCATTAAACTCCATCTCCGAAAGTTGGCTGAACGACAAACGTCGAGGCTTCATACGTTGGACGATGAACATGCATTGGCAAGATTGACGAAAGAGTATCATTCTTCCCCCCACTGACTTCACATCAAGAATTTCACGGAGATTCAGAAGAAGAAGACACTTGGAGCTGTGATGGATGTTTTGCACCCCACCCCCGAGACTTGGTATATAGAACATTTTAACTCTGTCTCTAAATCTCTCTGGCCTGGATGTAGGTTACTTGACCGTTTCTCTACTAATGTATCTTTTACAGGATTTAACCAGGACAGCCCTCACCTCTCGAAGACACTTTGGGATAATGTTACAACAAACACAACAATGGACGAAAAATCCATCATTATCGGCACAGATGGCTTGGTCCACCCTAACCCCAACCCACTTGCCAGCCAGTTCACGGCGGCTGCTACTATTCGACACCTAGACGGCAGGAGCTCTATCATGAAGAGGCTTGGAGGAACTACGTCGACAGACACGGAACTGGTTGCACAGTACTTAGGAATCACCAAGGTACTTGCAACCACAGAATATGACCAGGTCGAGCACATTCACGTGTTCACTGACTCCATCGCAGCCTCTCAGCTCTTACTCGATTGTTCACTGCACTCCTGCCAGTGGCAATCCATCCTCACATCGAAGGCGCTCCTGGCTTGGTTCAGCAAGTCAGACCAACACTGCCTTTCCTTCTATCACATGCCGTTGAAGTGTAAATATGGTATACAAAAAGCCACTCACAATTGGATTCAGACAGTCGCCTGGCCTAACTGGGGTAGAAACTACCGAGTCCCTAACTCCATGGATTACTTACGCAAGAAGTCTGCCAAACGAGCGATCCATACATGGCAGGCCATGTTCGGATTCAAGAAATACAGCAGTAGCTCCTTCCTCCACCTCCCGGTGCGAGCGAATGGGGTCTCCGCTTTACCGTCGCACATCAAGTCTGGTCCCTGGATACGAGAATGCGGTCACCAGCCTCAGCTCTTTGCAAGAGCGTGTCATGCCATCCTTTGCCACACCCCAATCGGAGAGTTTTGACTTTGATTTTTCCCCAATGAGGACCTATCATGCCACCACTGTAACAGTCAAATGGTACAGACTAGGTCACACATTCTCTATCATTGCAATACCTTCGATCATCATTTTGGCATCAACACCATCAAGACTTTCGTCAATTTCTTGTGTCGCAACCCTACCGTGTTCAGCTTCCCTCCAGAACCTGACTGCCCTCATATCCATGCCAGGTCAATACCCCCATTACATCATCGTCAAGTCCAAAGGAGGTTTGAGTCTGCGCCTGCATAAATCCTTTTCTTTTTCTCTTTTTTTTATTATTATGCTCTCCCAGTTATGGACTTCAAATTCATTTCTCTATCTCCCTTTCCCTCGCTCATCTACTATTTTATATAGTTTTCTTTCAAAATCCATTTCTCCCATGGTGTCTGGGCAAATGCCCTCCCATATGCTAGTACTGTTTGTTGTTCCCCCTTGTAATTGCGAGTCAGTAGTTTCTTTCTATCAATTTCTCTCTCTCACTCTCTTTATTTCCGAATTCCTTCTTTTCTTTTCCTCACTGATCAACTTAGGTACCAAACATCTCTCTAGTATATGTGCTAGATGGCGTCGAGTCTCATGGGGTTAGTTTACCTATAGTTTACTTTCCCTTCTCTGAACATTCTGTACGTTCTACCTTTGTATGTATGTACATGCGGACTGCATTCGAGCACCGCTATCTAAATTGTTGATTAAAAAAAAAAAAAAAAAAATCCACTGAGGACGCAGGACTCTTCCTAACACACATCATCTGAGGAGCATGGACAAAGAAAAAGAAAACATTGGTGCTTGTATTTGATGTAGCCCAATTCTTCCCATCCCTTAACCACAACCTCCTTACTGACATACTCAATTGACAGGGATTTCCTCCTCAAATTGTGAGATTCTTTAACAATTATCTCAAAGAATGCCACACTTCCTACCAGTGGAACAACAAAAACTCCCCGGAATTTGATGCAGCAGTTGGAGTAGGCCAAGGCTCAGCCCTAAGTCCCATTCTCCCTGTCCTTTACCTTGCCCCCCTCCTCTGAATCTTCGACATCCAAATGGAGGAACACTGTGACAAATGGGACTTTGACATCCTATCTTTTGTAAATGACGGCACCCTGGTCACACAATCCCCATCCCTCAAATGGAACGTCGAAATACTCCAACACATGTACTATGAAATAGAGCAGCTCATGAATGAATTTGGCCTAGTAATTGAACACAGCAAGTCTGAAGTCTTCCACTTTACACATGTGAGGCAGGACTCCAATCCCTCTATTGATTTGGGATCCCCACCATTCACTGGCCATACCCCACTCAAGCCAAAAGCCCACTGGCAATACTTCGGCTTCTATTTTGACCAGATGTTAACCTTTAAAGAGCACGTCCACTACTACTCCACCAAGGCGATATCTTTGATCAAGGCAATGAAAATGCTAGGAAACTCTGTACATGGTCTGTTCCCTAGCAACAAAAGACTACTGTACCATTTGTGTGTTATACCAGTAGCAACATACAGATACTGACTATGGTTTCATGACAGGTCACAAACAAAAGGGACTTGCAAAATCCTCAACAAGATGCAGCATATGTTACGACCTTAGTCTCTGACTCAGGTTGCAAGCCTTTGGATAAAGGAAAGGAAGTAGAGAAAGGAAGAAGGGATGATACGATTGGTAAAGTGTAAGGAATACAGCAAGTATTACTACACTTTATATACTTGTGGTGACGGCTAATAATAAGGGAGAGGAGTAAATGAGTCAGATGGGAGGTATAGCCTCTAGGGGTGAAACAGGGAGTGAAACAAGATGTGAAATGAGTATGAGGGTACACGAGGTAACGGGCGCATGATAGGAATGAATGGTCTATCTATAGTTCGTAACAATACCTCCCTTTCAAGCTTCATGTCCTCATGATGTGTATTACTGTAAAGGTCCTTTGTAAAATAAGGCATACGGCATTTGGAGAAGGCAGGAAAATGCAATGAGAATTTACTTGTTCATAGGTACGGCCGCTCCCAGAGCCCTGGCCAAGTCCTTCTTGTTTCCTCCGATGAGAGGTGCTTTGTCGACACGTCTTAAATCAATCTAGAGGGGTGCGTGTGGCAGTCCTTCTTTGAACAGGAAGTGGGTGTGATTATTGTACGTGGTGTTATCGTTGGTGTGGTTGCCTAAGAGCTTATGCACTATGCTCCTCCAGTATTTGTTGTCTTTTTTGCCTTCCAATTTCAAGGTGCTATATCCTTGTGGTGGGTGGAATGTCATGGGTGTGATGGGGGGTACTACCGTGGTGAGGATGGTTTGTAGATGGGCCACTTCTTCTTCGATGTTGGGGTGAAGTAGTTGGTCGGCGGCTGTTGCTTCTTGTGTCTTTTGTTCGCATTTGTGACAGATGTGATGTTGGATGGGGAACGGGTCGTTACTAGCAAGTAGTCAGTTAACGATATGGTGGGAGAGATTGTCTGTACTCCTTGACTCGTACGTATTGAGTCGTTCGGCTAGGGCTACAAGGATGCTGTGCATCCGAGCTCGCATATTGGAGATGACGATAAGTTGCAGGTCGTCGTTGATTTCGTATAAGTGTCTCTCCAATTGGTCTCTCCTTCCTTCATTGATGATGAACTGGTTGAGTCTCGGAGTGGCATCGGATAAGATGTCCATTATTTTAGATACACCTTCTTGGGTTGCTTTCATTGCTGCGCCCAATAGTATCATGGTGTCGACTAGGGTTTCTCTCTCTACGAGTTCCTCGTGGCTGGTCCTTTCTGGGACGAGTTCATCGAACTCTTTGAGGTAGGGGTATGGAGTAAGTTGGCATTTGGCAGGCATGGTGTGTTGTAAAGATAGTTGGCAAAGTCGAGGGTGAAGTGGATGCAGCGAGTGATGCTTTGAGTATAGTGGTTGCTTGGAATGCGAGGTCTGTTGTTCATAATTGCTGCTTTTTACCTCCCCTTTTTATAGGTTTCATCCTCGAAATCTTGTCCATGAACTCTTGTACTGCTTCCTTGGCATTTTCCAAATTTGTTTCATCTTCCCATGTATCTTCTTCGGATGTATATCCTTTCCAGTGTATTAGGTACTGTTTTCCTTTTCCCCTTGTGCGGTGTCCTCGGACTTCATCTACCTCGTAGTGTTCCTCATCATTGATTATCTCAGGGATCAGTGGTGGCAGAGTACACTGGCTGTCATACTCGGGTTTGTGATAGGGGGAGAGGAGTCTGCTGTTGAACACGTCGTGTATTGCCCATGTTTCAGGTAGCTCCAGTTGGTAGCTTGTTTCACCTATTTTTTCTTTTACCTGGAATGGTCCGTATCTCCTGTGATCAAGTTTTTTTGTCGGCCTTGTTGTCCTAATATTATCTGCTTCAAGCCAAACTTGGTCTCCTGCCCTGTACTCGTGTTCCGGTTTTGTGCTGTTCCATTTCTCCATTTGCGTTTGGTTTTGTTGTAGCATTTTGATCGTCTCTTGGTGTATGTCCTGTAACTCCTGTATTTGCTCCGTGATTGCAGGTGCCTTGACTGTGTTTGAGATATCCCCTTTCCATGGATGCCATCTATATACTATCTGGAATGGTGAATGTCCTGTGGCACTATGTATTTTATCGTTATACTGGAATTCTGCTGTGCTGAGCCATTTCTTCCAGTTGTTCTGCGCATGGTTGATTACGTTTCTGAGGTATGCCTCGACCTCCTGGTTGATGCACTCCGTCTGTCCGTCTGTTTGTGGATGGTATGCCGTGGATAGGTTACGTTGAGTGCCGGTTGCTCTGCAAAGTTCTGCCATGAATTTTGATGCGAATTGTGGGCCTCTGCCACTGATGATCCTGCGGGGTATCCCATGTTGCCTCCATATATTGTCCCGATAAATATCTCCTAACTCTTCAGATGATAGGGTGGTGTTAACTGCGCATGTCTGATTATTTTGCTGAAACAATCAACAATAACAAGTATCACGTCATATCTGTCTGATTCTGGCAGTGGTCCTATCATGTCAATTGATATTTCTTCCCATGGTCCGGTGGGTATCGGTAGTGGATGGAGATGTGTGGTAGGCCGTGTCCGGATTATCTTGTTTCGCTGACATGTGTCGTATCCCTTAATGTATTGTTTAATATCATTGCACATTTGTGGCCACCAATATGTTCTTTTGAGGAGTTCTATCATTCTGTGCTGTCCCAGGTGTCCTATGTCCGTTTTGTCATGGTGTTGTTGGAGTATTTCTTGGCATAACTCGGCATTTGGTGGTATATATATTCTTCCTTCAAACATAGGTAAACCATCAGTTTCCCATATCTCCTCTGGTCGTTTCTCCTTTTCTCTCAGCCATTGTGTTTCTCTTCTTTGCTCCTTTCGTAATTGGTGTTTCAGGTCTTCTTCTCCCGATATTTCCCAAATTTGTCTGATCTCGGTGATAGTGTTATCGAATAGGTGGTCGGGTAATAGCGTGATATTTGTGTTGTCTCTGGTTGTGTCCATTTTTGCTAGTCTTGATAGCACATCTGCTTTTGTGTTTGTCTTTCCGGGTATGTGTTTTAGTGTGTAGCAATATTCCTGTAATTCCAGTTGCCATCTTGCCTGTCATCCTGTGAGTTGTTGTGGTTTTCTGAAGTATTCTAAGTTCTTGTGGTCCATCCATATCTCGAATGGTTTGTCGGCATCAAGTAGGTATTGTCTCCATGTTTTGATCACTTCTCGGATTGCTAGTAGTTCTTTGTCGTAGATTTGATAGTTTCATTCTGCCGGTGTCATTGTTCTCGAGTGAAAGGCAATTGGGTGCCACTGGTCATTCTGGTTTTGTGATAATACCGCTCCTACTCCGTATCCTGATGCATCCACTTCTACCCTGTATTGGCCTTTGTCTTGAGGCATTGCTAGTACTGGTTCGCTCGTGATTTTTTCCTTGATCTTCTCAAACGCCTGTTGTTGTTGTTCTGACCATGACCATTGCGCATCTTTCTTCTTCAGCTCATGTAGGGGTATTGCTAAGTTACTGAAGTCTTGTATGAATCGTCGGTAGAAGTTTGCAAAACCCAGGAATTTTTCAACGTCTTTTATGGTTTTGGGTGTTGGCCATTCTCTTACTGCTTTCACCTTTTCCTCCTCCATTTTAACGCTGCCTTGTCTGACTATAAAACCTAGTATGGGTATTTCTTTCACGTTGAACACATATTTTGATCGCTTGAAGTAAAGCTGGTGTTTGGCTGCGATATCTAAGAACTGTGTTGTTCTTTCCTCGAGTTCTTCCTATGTGGTCCCTGGAATGATGAAGTCATCCATGTAGTTGACAAGCGTTCCTTCGTGTAACATTTCCCGAAATATCGTGTTCATCATCCTCTGAAAGGTTGCTGGTGAATTGCTCATTCTGAAGAACATGACCGTAGGTTCGAATAGTCCGTTGTTTGTTACAAACGCTGCCTTCCATTCATCTCCTTCTCTGATCCTGACGTTGTTATATCCCCAAATGATATCAAGCTTGTTGAACACCTTCGCATCCTTTAGCCGGTCTAGGACTTCGCCTATGAGTGGCAGTGGCATCTTATCTTTGATAGTGTGTTCATTCAGCTTTTTGTAATCCTGTACCAGGCGTTTTGTTCCATCTTTTTTTGGTATAAAGAAACATGGGGTGGTGTAGGGGGATTGTGATGGTCTGATTCGTCCTGAGGCAAGGTTTTCGTCAAGGAATTTCTGTAGTTCCTGTTTTTCCGCTATTGTCATTGGGTAGACCTTGGACTGTAGTACTGGGGGTGCATCTTCAGACAGGTTTATCTCGTGGTCCCATGCCATGTGCTTGGGTAGTTTATCGAAGTTCTTTTTGTTGAATAGGTGGGTGTATCGTCAGAGGTATGGTGGTAGATCTTCATCATTCATCCAGTCCGCCTTTTTCTCGTCCATGTGTTCTTTGGCTGTCCATATTCTCTCGTTGAATTGTATGTCACTATGTGATATTTTGTAATCGTCTGGGCATCTGGTGAATCATATGACGTGATTGTTCCAATCGATTTCCGGGTTATGCTTGACCAGCCAGTCGTGTCCGAGATATAGGTCTGCACTTTCCAATTGTGTTACTAGAGCGTCGATTTGTTCCGTGTGGTTGCCGTTATTTAATACCAGTTGTGCCTTGTCCGTTATCTCCCCTTTTTTATTTTCTGTTCCATCGGCATTGATTACTCTGATCGGGGTTTCCAGGGGTTTAGTCGGGATCTGTTCTTCTTCTATCGTTCATTGTGCTATGCACGTGTGGGTGCATCCGGAGTCAATGAGGGTTGTAATTGGTCTGCTTCCTTTTCTTGTCCGGATTGTTGAGTCGAGGAGAAGTTTGCGCGTAGAGTTTCATTTCTGGGGGATTATGTATTGTCTATTGTGGGATAAAACAGAAACTCTAGTTTTACTGGCTTGCGGGTTTGTGCCTACTCGGAGCCTTCGACAAAATCCTCTTTTTCTTGTTCATCGTCCTCGTTGATCTCTCTGATATGTGCTTTCTTGGGCACCCTGCAGTTCTTTGCGATGTGGCCCTGTTTGCCACAATTGTAACACGTTATCTTGGTGTATGTGACTTTTGTCTTCTTCCTGCAGTGTTTGGCAATATGCCCATAGAGGTTGCAGTTGTAGCACCTTGGTTTTCCATTTTGATCGGTATCTGCCCTTTGTCTTCCTATCTCCATGGGTTGTCCTCTACCTCCATAAGTAACTCCGGTAGTAGTTCTGACATCTCCTCGAGTGATGTCTGTTGCTTCATATCCTTGTCCTACTGCGAGGATTGTAGTTTTCCATTTGCTATATGTTGTTGGGACAGAGGTTGTCGGGTAGCCTACTATGGTTTGGATGATGTCTGCTCTGGTGTGGCGTTTGAGGAGGAATATTGCATGGGTGTCATCTGTCCCTGCTTGGGCTTTCAATGCCTCGAATTCGATTAAGAAATCTGCTGTGTTCTTCTTTCCTTGTTTGAATGTCTCGATTTCTCCTTCTGCTATAGCTGTCCAATTCCCAAGGAAAATGTGGCTTCTATTTCCTTTGTAAAGTCATCCCAATCTGGTGTTTTTTTGTTTTGGATGGCTTGCAGCTGCGTGTTGGCGTAAGGGCCTGCTAGCCCTCCTTTCATTCTCACCAAAATCGCTACTATCTTCTGTTCGTCTTCGTCTATCTTGTTGAACATTAACCATAAGGATATTGCTCTCCACCAATCATCAAATCTGGTCCTATCTCCATTGAAATATACTGGCTCTAGGGCTAGGTTCTTTGGGATGTTGATTTCTTCTGTCATTTCTGGTTTTGTTTCTGGTTCGCTGTGTTCATTTCCATGGGTTTCGGCGATTTCTATATCGGCTGTGACGTCGGCGACTTCTGTGTCAATTTCTTCTTCAGATGGGGCTAGTTCCTCATCTGTGCTGTGTTCGGATTCTTTTTCGTAGGTCTCGGCGATATCTATATCAGGTGTGTTCTCGGCAACTTCTATGTCGAATTCGGTTTCAAATAGAGCTGTATTCTTGTCTATGCTGTGTTCAGATTTCTGCCATTTAAGGCCTTCAGGGATTTCTGATTCTGTTGATTGTTTGGATCCTGTTGCTATGGGTGAACCCTGGATGTCTGTTGGTCTCGGAGCTCTGTGTTTTCTCAGTGTTCTTGATGAGCTATTGCTGCTCATATACTGTCATCCTGATCAGAGGCTATTGTTCCAAGCCTAGCTACAAATAGTGGCACCTCTCTTGCAAGGTGAGTCGAATGACACTTTACCAAATGTTACGACCTTAGTCTCTGACTCAGGTTGCAAGCCTTTGGATAAAGGAAAGGAAGTAGAGAAAGGAAGAAGGGATGATATGATTGGTAAAGTGTAAGGAATACAGCAAGTATTACTACACTTTATATACTTGTGGTGATGGCTAATAATAAGGGAGAGGAGTAAATGAGTCAGATGGGAGGTATAGCCTCTAGGGGTGAAACAGGGAGTGAAACGAGTATGAGGGTACGCGAGGTAACGGGCGCATGATAGGAATGAATGGTCTATCTATAGTTTGTAACAGCATAGTGTGGCCCTTTGGATTACCAGGGCCTTCTGTATATCTCCCACCGGCAGTGTTGAGTCCCTCGCAGGACTCATGCCCATCAAACTCCACCTTCGAAAGCTGGCCGAACAACAAATGTCGAGGCTCCACATATTGGACAATGAACATGCACTGGCAAGATTGACAAAAGAGTATCATTCTTCCCCCTACCAACTTCACATCAAGAATTTCATGGAGATTCAGAAGAAGACACTAGGAGCTGTGATGGACATTTTGTACCCCACCCCCAAGACTTGGTATATAGAACATTTTAACTCTGTTTCCAAATCTGTCTGGCCTGGACATAGGTTACTTGACTGTTTCCCTACTAATGTATCTTTTATAGGATTCAACTGGGATGACTCCCACCTCTCGAAGGCACTTTGGGATGATGTTACAATGAATACAATGATGGACTTCAAATCCATCATTATTGGCATGGATGGCTCAGTCCACCCCAACCCCAATCCACTTGCTAGCCAGTTCACGGTGGCAGCCACTATTCGACACTTAGACAGAGGGAGCTCTATTATGAAGAGGCTTGGAGGAACGGCATCAACTGACACTGAACTAGTTGCACAGTACCTAGGAATCACCAAAGTACTCACCAGCGATGACTACGACCAAGTTGAACACATTCATGTGTTCACCGACTCCCTCACAGCCTCCTGGCTCCTACTTGACTGCTCGCCATACTCCTGCCAACGGTAGTCTATTCTCACCTCGAAGGTGCTCCTGGCTTGGTTCAACAAGTCCGACCAGCACCATCTCTCGTTTTATCACACTCCATCGAAATGCAAATACAGCATCCAAAAAGCCACACACGACTGGATCCAAATGGTTGCCTGGCCCAACCAGGGTTGAAATCACTGAGTCCCTAACTCTGTTGCCTACTTATGCAAGAAGTCCACTGAATGAGCCATTCACACATGGCAGGCCATGTTTGGGTTCAAGAAATACAGCAGTAGCTCTTTCCTCTACCTTCCAGTACAAGCGAATGGGGCCTCTGCTTTACTGTCACACATTAAGTCCAGTCCCTGGATATGAGAATACAGATACCAGCCACAGCTCTTTGCAAGAGCATGTTGCGCCATCCTATACCATGCCCCAATTGGTGAATATTGACTTCAGTTCTTCCCTAATGAAGACTTATTTTGCCATCACTGTGACAATCAAATGGTCCAGACTAGATCGCACATCCTCTATCATTGTAACAACTTCAATCACCACTTTGGCATCAACACCATCAAGACACTCGTAAACTTCTTGTGTTGCAACCCTGCCACGTTCAGCTTCCCTCCAGAACCTGATTGCCCTCATATCCATGCTGGTTCAATACCCCCATTGCATCGTCATCAAGACCATCAGAGGTTCGGGTCCATGCCTGCGTGAATCCTTTCTCTTTTTCTTTTTTCTTATACTCTCCCAGTTATGGATTTCAATCTCATTTCTCTATCTCTCCTTTCCTTGCTCATCTACTATTTTATGTAGTTTTTATTCAATGTCCATCATTCCCATGGTATCTGGGCAAAAGTCCCTCCATATGCTAGTACCATTTGTTGTTCTCCCTTGTGTTTGCAAGTTAATAGTTCCTCTCTATCAATTTTTCTCTTTCACTCTCTTCCTTTCTGAATTTCTATCATCCTTTTTTCCGTCATTCAACTTTGGTACCAAACATCTCTCTAGTGTATGCGCTAGATGGTGTCAAGTCTCATGGGGTGGGTTTACAATTAGTTTACTTTTCTTGCTCCAAACATTTTGTATGTTCTGCCTTTGTATGTATGTACACGCAGACTGCAATCGAGTACCACTATATAAATTGTTGATTTTTTAAAAAAAAGTATGCCCATGGCCTTAACAGAGACTTAGTAGCATAGTGTTGAACATGCTCTTTAAATATAAGAGCACAATCGAAGAAAAAACCCAAGTACCTCCAGTGGGTCTTAGGGTGTAGCGGAGTATCACTGGTATGGGGAGCATATCCCAAGTCCAGCGGTAGGTTGTTGTCTCCCTGCTTACAGGAGAAACTTCAGACTTGTCATATTCAACAGCAAGCCCAAATGAGGTAGTCAAGTGATGTATAATCTGGTAAGCCTGTTTAAGGCATACCAGGTTAGGTTCCCAAGTCTTAGCCTGGGTGATGGCAAGGCCATCGTCAATATATGAGAGCAAAGTGCTCCCAAGCACAATTGCCTCCCTGTCATAGAGTTTCATGAAGGGGGCAAGATAAAGGCCGGAGAGGACAGGAGAGAGCAATGAGCCCTGACCTACCCCTATGTCTGCCTGTCTGAGATCAGACTTGTGGTCCCCCCATGCATATTGCATAGAGCAGCCGACTAAATAAGAGGCAAAGAATCTACCCACACAGGGGTTGAATCCTTGCTTCCGTAGTATAGCCAACAACATAGTGTGGTTGAGCGATAGAAAGAACTGAGGGATGTCAAAAGCAACTACACTAGTCTTGAGGCCCTTGGCCCACCCTGTGTGTACGATGTGGGTTAGGAGCATCCCAGCATCATCAGTAGACCTCTGACAGATACCACCAAGCTGATTTGGATGGAAAACTCCATGTTTGACCCGGGTGCCCTTGTCAAGTTCTTGAAGACAAACCCTCAGGCATTCGCCTTCCCATCTGTTCCTCAGGGAATTGGATAACTGGCTTAGGGTAGGGAGGTTATTGTCCAGCACCAGAGGACTCTGGTAGAAGTCCGGTGAAGACCTTCGGAGTTTTATGAATGGAGTTGTCTCCTTCAGTGACTAGGTGTGGTGAAGATGCTGATAGCCACACAAATACTGCAGCCTATTACTCTGGCAAGGGTGACCATGGCTGGGGGGATGACTTTTAGTAAGACAAACTCCAGGGGCCAGTAGTGGGACTGGTAACTGGGAATCTCCAGTGCCGGGCATTTACAGTAAACTGACACTTACTGACCAGGCCTGGTCTCCAGACTGGGTCACTGGTTGGGGGACTTTTCTGCCCACTTGCCTCCTCTGGTGCCCACTCAGGAGTAGGATGCAACTCCTCCTGCTGTTAGTTTTGGCCAATAGCACTTCTGCTTAGTAGGGCATAGTTACCATTTCTCCATAGATACCTGCTAGTTTACTCCTTTGTATTCTGGCCATGGACTGTGTTCAAGCACTGCATAATAAATCAGCCTTACACCATGATTAAAAAAAAAAAAAAAAAAAAAAAAGATTGTGTTCCATACCCCAGATCAATCACCCTCATGACCTCCGCTCAGGTGGTCAAGGTCAAGGGGCTGGTCACAGAGGCAAACTCTTGTTTGCCAGAATTGACGAAGGCGTTCGAGCCCTTTGTGCTTGAGGCATCACCAGGTTCTTGTCTCCTGGACCGCTATGCAGCCCAGGTAACTTACAAAACATATGACACCTCGCTCAGTGGAAATGCTACAAGTTGTCAAGTGAATTTACTCAACAATACTCTTTGTGAGTATTGAGGATAGACAGGTTGTCTATGTAGTGATGGACACAAGTCTACCATTAATTGGAGACTACCAGGCAGTTTTGGCTGTCCATGTTTATAGGGGAACGTGTTTGCTTTGTGCATTGTGTCACCCAGCTGGCAAAGTTACAGTCCCAGATGCTGAACTTTTTGCCATTTGTATGGCTTTGGGAACTGCTGCGGCAGTTTCTGAGGCTGTACATATCATGGTCTTTACAGACTTGATTGGTTCTGCCAAGCAAGCTCTTGACCTGTCCATACATTCTGGCCAGGGACATTCCCTGGCTGTTTGTTGTCTCTTGTTGGGGTGGTTCAGGGATTGTCCTGACCATTCTCTCACTTTCTGGTCCATTCTGTTGTCGGCAAAATGGTCCATTCATCAGGGGGTACATTCATTTGCCACCAATCTCCAAGTCACTGCTGGACAAAGTCCAGTGACATCTATCAACTCACTGCATAAAATCAACATAGTAACTGTTCAGAAGGTCTGGAAAGTCTCTTTCCAGGACTCCTTATATTGTGGTTCAAAGTTCCTTGCTCTCAAGGATAGCAAGAACAAAGTTCAACAGCCAACGTACCTCCATAGGGGGTCTTGGCTTCCTTCCTTTCCTTCTCAGTCCATTGCAATGAGAGTAAACTGTGCCATTCTCAGGCATGCACCAACCAGTGAGTACCACTCCCAGTTCCATCCCTTAGAGCCAATTGGCTGCAAGTGTAGGGCCCCTTTGGAGACCTGCACTCATATCTTGTGCTCTTGTCCTTTGTACAAGAGACATCATGGCCTGCCAGTCTCTATTGACCAGCTAGTATCTTTCCTTAAGCACAATCCTTCAGCATTTGCATTTAAGTCCAACACACTGCTTGCAGGAGTTGGATAACATGACATGGCCCCTGCTAGCTCCCCATGTCTCCAACATGTGTAGGAGTTAATTGCAAATTGATGCATACTGTTGAAGTTTCGGACATATTCTAGAAATAAACTATGAAGTCATTATGATAATAATAGACTGATCCGTTACTTTCCAGTAACTTCATTCCATAGTAACTTCCTATGAGTTGCTCTGCATATGATAAGAGTCATAAGTACTTGATAGATTATTCTACATAGTACCAATGACTAGATACTAAGTTCCGCAGTACTCCACAGGCACTACGCTGCAGTTAAAAGGAGTCATAAGGAACAATCCATGCAATGCTAGTATTTTATGTAGTATGACTCGTCTATGTTACAATATGTATATAAACCCCATGTAGCAGACCTAGTTCTGCATCTTGTTCAATCAAACAACTTCTTCATCATTGCCTATCTCTTTGAGTACAACATCTCCATCGATTTAATCGACTTTGACCTCTACTCCTCTGACATTAACTGCTTCATCAATAATATCTGTCTATCCAAATTACCTTTCTACAGGTATCAGATAGAAGTTTATTATCTTGGTGAGTAGACCCTACGTTCTCTCCCACTGCGTTTACTGCTGCCCCCAGCAAACAACTCGTTACGGTCGTTTCCTCAACAGGTTATGGGCCCCAGTAGCCTTACCGATGGTTAAACCATTATCATCCCCTCTAACTGAGATAGGATGATAGGGCTTTACCTGACAAAGTTATCCTTGCATTTGATCATTGCTGATATGAGAAATTTTCTTCTAGAAAGAAATACACTCGACAAAAATATTATGTCTACAAATAATATCATTGCTGGTTTACCTAAGCTCAATGGGCCTAAGAACTATGCGTTCTGGTCTAGAAGGCTTCAGGATGCCCTAACCCTCATTTCTGTCACTGGTTCTGACTAGTCCAGATGGACTGTGACAAACCAGGATCTCTCTCCTGCCAATCCTACCGCTTTAACGGAGGAAGATAGAAGGAGAGAACAATTGAGAGGTCAGGCATTGGCTGTTATTAATGGCACCTTACCTGATTCCCTGTTACTCCATGGGCATGATGCTCCTGGATTCCTCTGGGATGACTTGAAAACCCGCTTTGGGACACCTTCTCCTGCCGCGGTGTATTCAATTCTCCAAAGAATGCTGCGAAAGCACATTTCAGGGAATCAAGATCCAGCAATGGATCTAGCTGAATTGAGAACAATGGCTTCTCAATTAGAAACAGCTAAAGTAAGGTTGCCAGAAGTTCTTGGCGCAATGATTGCTTTGAATGCATTACCACCTGATTGGAATGCAGTGGCACAAACAACATTGGCGGATAATCACGATGTTGTAGATATGACCTGGGAGGTAGTTCAGCAGGCTATAAATGCTGAATGGTCAAGACATGAAGGATCCAGACCCTCCATGTCTAACTAGCAAGCATCTTTCACCGCTACCGCTAACTACCAAGCTTGCCCTCAGGGCAACTTCCCCAGGACTCGCCCTGGACCACCCTGGAACCACTTCCACCCTGGAGGCAATACCAGGGCCCAGCCTGCGAGAGGACCTCGCCACCCTGCCAATCCAAGTGGGCAGCCCCCTCAGTCTTCTCCTCCTACTCCTACCTGGATTAACGTCCAGAAGAAGAAGAAGAAGCCCAAGAAGCGCCAGAGTAAACCTCAGGCCCACATGGCGGGCTTTGCCGCTGCCACGGAACCAGTGGTCCATCGTTTCACTGGTCTGGAGATGACCCCCTTCGACCTGATGAGGCGTATGGACATGCCTCGACCCGTTCCCACTCCCGCTCCTCCAACCACTTGTGTACTAGTGAGTAAGAGACCAAAACTGCTTACTTGGGTTAATCCCAAGAAGGTCCAGCAGGCACAAGAGAATGCTCATGCTGAGCTCGAAAAGAAGGTGTGTGCTGAAGCATGAAACTTATGTTTTACTGCTCTTCTAGAGAACTCACTGTGGATCCAACAGGTGATCACCTGGCACAACTGCGTCACTGGTCCTTCACCAATGCAAATGGCGAAGAAATGTGCCCTCAATTGTTATGATCGATGGATGCACGAGGTTTCTCATCCCCGCACCCAACAAGGACGATCGGTAACACCTCCCGGTGCACCTTCTGTTCCTTCTGGTCACCCCCCAGGTTGTACCTGTGAGGGACACACGAGGGTGAGTAAATGGTTCCTAAAGCATAGTAACCCTGATATTAATGCGACTCGTGTCTGCTTTTCTTTTCTTTTACCTCTTGGTTCGCCATACACCTTATTGGTTTCTCCCAAATTTGGGACAAAAATTAATTTGGCTATGCACCATGTAGTAAAGATCCCAAGTATGGACTCCGTCACCC
Organism: Chlorophyllum brunneum; assembly: GCA_963576785.1. NCBI lineage: Eukaryota > Fungi > Basidiomycota > Agaricomycetes > Agaricales > Agaricaceae > Chlorophyllum > Chlorophyllum brunneum. The sequence continues at coordinate 747,205 of OY756149.1, forward strand.
GGGGCAACTCGCTTGAACCTGGAGAGGTTCAGCCATTCTACCTTCCTCCTTAGGAGGAAATAGTAGCTCCAGCTGTTAGGACCTATGACAAGGAGTTCCCTCCTCTTCCTCAGGCCTCCCCTCTGACAGAGCGATTCCAGAGTAAGAGATACTCTCTTACTCAGAAGAACAAGACCACTTATCGGCAACCTGCCACACTTACAGTGTTGGTAGACGAAGCCTTCAAGCAGCTTGAGAGTGAGAAGGAGGTTGACAACCTCATGGCGCCAGCTCAGGATGTTGCCTATGACATCTGCGACCCCAGGAACCCTGCAAACGTCACAGGACCCTCTTCTGGGCCTCTCCCGAAGTCTCCTAAGTCCGAACCATTTGCTTCAGCACCTCAATCTGAGGTGTCTCTCGGACTTTTGTCGACCGACTATGGGAGCGACTTTAAGAAGAAGGGAGGAGCTGGGTACGTGATCAATTTGATCTCAGATACTCTTACTAACCCTGATACACAGTCCTGTCACCAATATGCCAACCGGCTATCTTCACAAGAAGAAGGGCAAGGGCAAGGGGAAAGGACGTCGGGGGCCAGGCATGTAATTATGCTATCGGGATCTTTAGGATCCCAAAATAATATTGTTATGAGCGAATGGATAAATAAGAAGTGTTTTAACACTTCTCAACTTTTTTGTTACTCCACGCACATGCCCAATCAGTTTTTAAGAGTACCGGATCAAATTAGATCTTGATTGCTAAGCAATGATCAAATCATAACGCCACTAGAAGAATATAGTGACATATGGTTATTAGACTCAGGGGCATCATGTCATTATACCCCTTATGCAGAAGACTTCATCAACTTCGAAGAACTCAAAGTTTCGATCCCAATTAAGACTGTAGGAGCACAAAGCCCCTACCTTAATGTGGTTGGTCTTGGCGCAGTTATGCTTAAGCATAGAGTCTATAATGGAAAGACTGACAGCGTTCAACCAATGCAGATATTAATATATCCAGTCTTTCTTCTAAAAGGAACCTCTGAATGACTAATGTCAGTGGGACAGTTATGCCAGGATGGCAAAACTGTTAGAACAGATGCCAATGAATCAGTAGTTGTTGATAGCGAAGGAAATGCTATTCTTCAAGCATATCCTTCAGCAAGTCGTAACACTACTTTACATTTTGTTAATACCAAAATTGTACATTCGGAACAAGCAGCTATGACTGCGGATCCAATCATTGGCTACAAAGTTGTACATGCAAGATTAGGACATCCCTCTAATTGTATCCTCAATCATTTTGAGAAAAATACAATTGGGTTTACTCCAGTGTGGATTCCCGAGAAAAAACCAGTCTGTGACAGTTGTGCCAAGGGAAAGATGCACCAGAAACCCTTTAGAGAGAACTCTACATGTGCAAAGTGTCCATTCGAAAGAATTCACTCGGATTTAGTTGAACTTCCGATTCTTTCTTACCATAAATTTAAATGGGTCATGACCATAATGGATGACTTTTCCTCTCATGGATGGATTCGCTTCCTCCATAAGAAATCAGAAGCAGCAGAAGAAATGAAAAATTTCATTGCCCTAATTCAGACTCAATACGAGACTAAATTAAAATATCTCTGTACTGATAGAGGAGGAGAGTATGCAACTGACGAGTTGCAATCTCATTTGCGCTCATTAGGGATTATACATGAGACCAGCGCACTGCACATACACCAACAAAATGGTCGAGTGGAATGCTTGAACCGAACTCTAATGGATAAAGCAGAAGCCATGAGGCATTATGCTTGCATTCCTGATGGTTGGTGGGAGTTTTCTATAGATCATGCGATACATATCTATAATAAAACACCAGTATCACGGCTCATGTGGAAAACACCTTATGAAGTGTTGAATCAGAAGATTCCAGACATCTCCAAAGAGAGAGTCTTTGGCTGCGGTGCTTATGTCTTTCTCCCAAAAGAGATAAGAGACAATAAACTGACAGTGAAGTCAGAACTCATGATTTTCCTTGGTTGGACATCAGATAAGAAAAACTATCATTTCATGAGGCACCTAAATGGAAATGTAATCTATACATCTCCAACAGCCGTATTCAGCGAAGAACACTTCCCTAAATGTGTTGGGAAGAAGCAAGAAGAACAGATGAACCAACCATCATCTTCTACTTCTCGAAGCACACCTTTGGAAGTTATTGTCTTCCATGCTCCAGATCCATCTACTGGTTTACCTATTGATAGACCACCAAATCCTATACTCCGAACTTCACCCGAAAGTTCTCTGGAAGACAGGACTTATAGATCTGTTCATGGACACATTCCAACTCCTTTCCCTGAACCTAAAAAGAATAAAGGAAAGGGAAAAGCACCGAATATCAATACCAATGTTCAGAAGGAGTGGAATAGTATTGTGCAAAACATTCTCTTTCCACCAAGAGAAGCACAAACACCAGAAGATGATGACAGTGATGGATTATCATATGCTGATCCACCTAATCACCCAGAAGGTCCGAACCATCCGCCTTCTCAAAGAGATGATCCAGATGTACAACCATTCATACCCTATACTCCTGTCGAAGATGATCGGGATGCTGGTCCTTCTGTACCATGAGGTCACTCGGATCAAATACCGGTTCCTGAAATACATCAGAGACCGCAAAGAACCAGAAAAGTACCTGAACATCCAGGAAACTTCTATGGTTCTACATCCGACCAAAATACTCCAGGACTATGAGATGTTCCAACCTCCTAAGTCGAAGTTAACAAGTTCTACAAGTAGACTTGTTAGACAAATTCGATCAGAGACTTCCAAACCTGGAATAATTGATAGGCATTCTCAGTATGAAGCTTCTACATTAGAAGACTTATGCAGAGAAGGAGGAGTAGGGATGATCAATTATCTGTGCGCTCAAAAAGTCAAATCACCATTAGTTCCTATTTCTTTCAAGGATCTAAATCGACTACCATCAGAAAAGAAATCTAAATAGTGGAAAGCATGCTTAGAAGAGTTAAATTCACTCAAAGAAAGACATGTTTATGACTTAGCTAAACTTTCACCTGGAAGAAAAGCTGTCAAAAATAGATGGGTCTTTACACCCAAATCAGACAGTCGATACTGTGCTCGGCTAGTAGCAAAAGGATTCTCAGATAGAGGGAATCAATTATAATGAACTATTTTCAACAGTAGTCTGTTATGAGACAGCACAACTCATATTTGCAGTTACTACCCTCAACAATTGGGAGATGCTCAGTTTAGATGTTAAAACTGCTTATCTCTACAGAAAACTGGATAAAGAACTCTATATGGAGCTTCCAGAAGGTTTCAATACAGGTCGTGGTAATTTGGTTTGGAAATTAAACTGAGCCATTTATGGACTAAAGCAATCTGGACAACAATGGTGGAAGGAATTGACTAAGTCAATGACCGACCTAGGATTTGTCCGATCCAAACTAGATGCTGGAGTCTATTATTACTATGACTCTGAAACCAAAGAGCTTATTATAGCTCTGGTCTATGTAGATGACTCAATGTTCGTCGGAATTAGAGGCTCTAGACTTCTACATGAGAAACGAGCACTCTTTATGAAGAAATGGGAATGCCAAGACCTTGGTCCAACCAAAGAGTTTCTTGGCATGAAAATTTCGCAAAATCCTATAAACCGATCAATCACCCTAGACCAAATGGATTATCTAGGAAAAGTACTTGATCAATTTAAAGTAATTGGAAAAGAAGAAATCCCATTACCAAATGGATTTATCTTCGAATCCAATACAGGAAAAGCGACACCTGACTTCATAAAGAGGTATCAACAGTTAGTAGGATCAGTTATGTATCTGATGATAGGCAGTTGGTCCGACATAGCTTTTGCCACTGTCAAATTATCACAATATATGACCAACCCTACTAAAGTACATTATAATGCAGGTCTACATTTGCTAAAGTATCTTAATGCTACTCGCAAATATAGAATTACCTATAATGGAAGTTCTATGCAAGGCCTTAATGCTTTTTCTGACTCTGATTGGGCTGGTGATCCAATTAGTCGTAAATCTGTAACTGGATATTTCTGTCTATTAGCCAGTGGAGCTATCGCTTGGTTAAGTAGGAAACAGAAAACTGTTGCATTATCTTCCACTGAAGCTGAGTATATGGCTTTGTCAGATTGCAGTTGACAACTTGTTTGGACTGTCAATTTGTTAGAAGAAATTGGTATCCAATCATTAGCCACTTATCTCTTCGGTGATAATGAGGGTTCAATATTTTGGGCCAAGAATCCAGTAACAGAAAAATGATCAAAACACGTCGATGTCAAATACCATTACATTCATGATTTGGTAAAAGACGGAAAGATTGAAATATTCTCTGTGAAAGGTACTGAAAATCCTGCCGATATTCTCACAAAGAATTTAGACAAAATTAAATTCAATCTATTCCGACCTCACCTTGGCTTGACGTTTGAGTGATTAAAAACTCTATATCAATACAGAGCAAGGAGGAGTGTTGAAGTTTTGGACATATTCTAGAAATAGACTATGAAGTCATTATGATAATAATAGACTGATCCGTTACTTTCCAGTAACTTCATTCTGTAGTAACTTCCTATGAGTTGCTCTGTATACGATGAGAGTCATAAGTACTTGATAGATTATTCTACATAGTACCAATGACTAGATACTATGTTCTGCAGTACTCCACAGGCACTATGCCGCAGTTAAAAGGAGTCATAAGGAACAATCCATGCAATGCTAGTATTTTATGTAGTATGACTCACCTATGTTACAATATGTATATAAGCCCCATGTAGCAGACCTAGTTCTGCATCTTGTTCAGTCAAACAACTTCTTCATCATTGCCTATTTCTTTGAGTACAACACCTCCATCGATCTAATCAATTTTGACCTCTACTCCTCTGACGTTAACCACTTCATCAATAATATCTGTCTATCCAAATTACCTTTCTACAGGTATCAGATAGAAGCTTATTATCTTGGTGAGTAGACTCTACGTTCTCTCCCACTGCGTTTACTGCTGCCCCCAGTAAACAACTCATTACGGTCGTTTCCTCAACACTGGAGTCTTCTCTGGGTCCATAAGATCGTCCTCCTTCTGCACAGGAGGCCTGCACTGGGGGGGGCCAAGGGTGGAAGGTCCTGGTACCCTTGGGGGGTAACCAGGGGCCTGAAAGTCACCACTGGGGGAGCAGGAAATGCCAAAGTGATTGAGTCCCTCAGAGAGAGAGAGTCACTCACCTCTGTATATGTTTTATGCCACATGGGGGAGGAGACAACTGTCTGGACTATCTTGGATAGCCTAGAGGCGACAGGACAGAAGGACAGAGCATCCTTCTGGGGAATGAGATGCACTGTCTTCATAAAGTCGGCAACAATCTTGAGCAGCCATTAGATTGCATTAGCATCCTCTCTGGCACTAATATTAATGCCCATAATAGAGAGGGGGGTGGTGGTAGGCTCCTCCTGGTTGTCCTGTTCTATGTCCTCCAGGGAGGCAGGGGGTGGAGAAGACAGAGGGAGGAACAAAGCTCTGGCTTCCACACCAGGAGCTGGGAGAGGTCAAGAGGAGGTTGGGGACCCATGTAGTGATGGAGTGTGTCCCCTCTGCTGAAGGGGAACTGTGGGGGCATAGGTATCTCTGGCACTGCTGCCGTAGGGGGGGATACCTAGAGAGTAAGGACCTAAGGTAGACCTGGGGAGCTGGTGAGTGGTTTGGCTGCCAGCTGGTAGGATGGCAGCTACTATCTCATTGTCTTCTGCGGAGACCAAGTGATGGGTGCTTGTCCTCCTCCTTGAACTGTAGGGAGGCATGGGGGCTAGGGGCCCATACAGAAGTCTGCACTTAGAGCACTCACTGTCTGGGATGTAGAAGACGTTGAGAGTATCGACAAAGGGGTGATCACATGATTGACAGGTGGGAGTTCTGGGAAAAAAAGTGATGACTTGGCTTCAGGATGCCTACCATAGGTACCATTCTGAGTGTATCTATGGGACTAGCCCCTGCTGCTGCTCCTCCTGCCCCTTATACTCCTCCAGTGCCAAAGGCTCAAGCTGTCTCCCAGCCCCCTCTGTCTGGGCCTCCCCCCCAGGACCCAGACATTCCAATGCCTGGTCCAGAGGGACCTTCAAGTGGTTGACACCCCACTGGGGTTGGACTATCTCCCCTTTTGGGCAAGAGTACCTACCAGTACAAGCCAGTGGCTCCTTGTGCCCCTTCTATTCTGCATTGCTTTTTTATCCAGTACTTCCACCAGTAAACAAGTGTAAACAAAGTTGTTCATTGTCTCAATCATTGTACTCACTTGCTCTAGTATCCTAGCCCCCTAGGAACACATCCGTGGCCATTCTACATGTCATTGCAACCCCCATTTGCAGGAGGACCAGATACCATGTCCCTGAGTCCCCTGACACCCTCAACACTATCTAGGCCTCCTCATCAGGACCCATCTGCTGTCTGCATGAATCTAGTTGTACTAGAGGACCCCTGGACATTCTCAAGACTCCCACTGGTAGGAGAGGTTTACGCACCCCTTTACACACCACCTTGCCATTGCCTGGGCCCACTGTGGAGGATTTTGACAGGTTTGGTAGGTTCAAATAAGATCCCATAACCCCCTTCCTAGGGCCCCAACCCCAGACACCTAGCCTTACGCCTTCCTCCTCCAGCTCCTTGTTCCTGTACTCCTGCCATCTTCTGAACACTGTCAAAAGTGTTGCAGGGAACCTCAAAGTGGCCTTGGACTCACTGGATCTCATCTCAACCTTCCTCAACAAGATGGTGGAGAATTTTGACTGGACTACCCTCCTGCCTAACTCAGTCTACCCCCTTGTGCAATCGATTATTCGACTGTGCAAGGCTATCAATGATAGTGGGTGGTCCACTGTCGAACTTGGCTTCAGAATACCTACCATAGGTACCATTCTGAGCACATCCATGGGACTGGCCCCTGCTGCTCCCACTGCTCCTCCTCCTACCCCTTGTACTCCTCCAGTACCAAGGGCTCAAGCTGTCCCCCAGCCCCCCCTGGCTGGGCCTCCCCCCCAGGATCCAGATGTTCTGATGCCTGGTCCAGAGGGATCTTTGAGTGGTCCTCGCCCTGCTGGGGTTGGACTATCTCCTCTTTTGGGCAAGAGAATGTACCAGTACAAGCTGGTGGCTTCTCCTACCCCATCTACTCTGGCTACCAAGGCAGGGAACAAGAGAATGTTCTCTGTGGTGGCCAAGGAGTCTGTTTCCCATTTAAAAGGGAAGGAAAAGGCTACTACAGCATCAGGAACTGTTGTGTAGCTTGTACAGATGTTCTCCTTGCTTCCTCTGGACAGGATCCTCACCATGGGCAAGCAGGCCTCTCCTCCCAAGTCCAAAGCCTCTAAGAAGAGGCCTAGGATGACCACTGCTGGCCCCTCATGGCACCAGATAATCATTGACTTCAAGGCTACCCCCAAAGTCTCCTTGTTTCACCTCAAAGCCATGGTTAACCATGGATTTGTGGACTCATGCCTCCATATTTAAGTAGAGTCTACCTCTGCCAAGTACAGAGGTTTTGCTCTGTGTACCAACGCTGTCCCCACTCCTGCTGACCTTGAGGTTGCCAGGACATGGATTTTGAAGGCTGTCTCTTAGGGAACCATTTTTATGGTTGGCCTTCCCCAGTTGAAGTCCTACCTCAAGGTCATTGACGTCCCATACTTTAGGATTGGCAAGACTTGCTGGTCCTCTTTCGAAATCAAGCAAATTATGAAGCACACTGTGTTTTCTGACTTGTTCACATTAACGGGGCCCCCCCATATCTTGAGGAACTCTGAGACATCTGATACCGCTATGGTCTACTTCAATATCCATGACTGTTAGAAGGGTCAGTAGGTGAACCTCCTCCTCCAGAAGTCACTTCATATTGGTGGATATGCCTATCCTATCAGACCCTCTGCAACCTCTCTGGGGGTGTCTTTGTGTAAGTGTTGCTTCCATTGGGGTCACCCCATTCAATTCTGCAAGGTGCAGGCCTTGAAATGCCCAACCTGTGGTGGTCCTCATTGGGAGGAATACTACCAAACTCTCTGTGGGCACTACAAGGGTAACTCCAGTATGTAGCCCCCCATTCCTCCCACACTGGCGGATGAGCCCTGTCCTCATATGCTGCATTGTCTCAACTGTCAAGGTCTGCACCATATGACCTCGAAGAAATGCAAGTTTTTTGATGCTCAGTTTGAACCCGAGAAAATCAAGAAGTTCTATTGCAAGGTGAGTAATAACCATCTTTGACAGCAATCTCCTCTCACCAACCCTTGCACTTTACAGCTTGCCAATGAATAGGCAACCTTTAGAACTACATAGTATTTGGTTGTACTAACAGAATCTTAACAAAAATTATGATTTATTGGACACTTTACTTGAGGACCTCAAAGATTGCTTTGATGTTCTCTTTATTCAAGAACCACCCTGGCAATTCATCAGATCCACTCCCTCCACAACTTCTGTTGAGGGGGACAACATTATTAGTGCCCCCAAGCACCCTGAGTGGCTGTGCATGGTTTGGGCCCCAGAGCCTAGCTCTGACCCACAGGTTATAACATTTGTCCATAACCAGTTGGCTTTTCTGAGGCTGTTCTATCAGATGGATCTCATCAACCACCATGACATCATGGTTCTCTCTCTCTTCTTAGGGGATGAGACCCTGAATCTCATGAATGTTTACTCTAATTCAGAGCACACAGCAATTTGGTTCCTTTTAGACTAGTCTGCTACTTAGCCCAGACATATCTATATGGGTGGTGATTTCAATTGCTATTCTGAGCTTTGGGACCCCAATTATGGCTCCCACTTGGGTACCTCGTAGTCTCTGATCTCTATTGGGACTGACATTGGTCTAGACCTCGCCCTTCCGCTTCCGGTTGAGCCTGAGCCTACTCATATTCCTCACAATGAGAATCTTTGGTCTTCAGTCATTGATCTAGTGTTTGTTCCATCAGACCTGTCTATTTCCCATAGACCTAGGTTAGATTACTCCCTTAGGGGTCCGTCAGACCATGTTCCGCTAGTTTTGGTACTTCCAGTCACACCCACAATAGTGGAGACTCACAGGAAAACCCTGCTACATGATGGTGGCAAAGAGGTAGCACTCTTTCTCACTGATGTTATCTGGGATCTCCATGAAGTTGCTAGGCTTCCAGAACCTACCACTACTAATGAGGTTAAAGCTGCAGTTCATGCCATGGCAGAGGCCTTTTCCACTGCTTGGGAAGCCCATGCAGTGGACATCATGATCACTTGCTGTTCTAAGCCCTGGTGGAACCAGGAATGTTGTGAGGCTTTCGGGAGATATTGTGAGACTTGTTCTCACAATGACTACTCTAATTTTAGACATGCTAAGAAGCATACTAAGCATAACTTCTTTGATGCTCACATTAAGGAAATTGCTTCTTCAAATAAGCAACTGTGGGACCTTATGGAATGGGTCCAGAAATGGAAGCTTCTACTCTGCAAGGCTATCCAGTACAATGGAGAGCCATGTCACATGCTCCCGGATCTCTGGGATGCACTCTACAATACTTACAATTTGGTTTCTGGCCAAGCTGTGGATATTTCTGTTCTTGATCTGCTACCAAGTTTACCGGCTAGGGAGTGGGTCCATTTCTCAGCCTTAGAGCTAATGGATGCCCTGAGTGCTTGCTTGGGGGTGTCTGCCCTGGGGCCGGACCATGTAACATGGACCCACCTCAAAGAGATCACCGAGGACCTTAATATCCTTCAGCTATTCATTGGAATAGCTAATGCCTGTATGTGTGTAGGTTATTGGCCATCCCATTTCAAGAAAAGCTTGTCAGTTATTATACTGAAGCCAGGCAAGCCATCCTACTTAATGCCCAAGGCATTTAGGCCCATTGTGCTCCCGAACACCTTTGGTAAGCTTATTGAGAAAATGATCTCGAATTGCCTCCAGTTTAACTTAGCCAAATTTGGAGTTTTTCATCCAAATCAGCTCAGTGGTATCCATCAGAGGTCTACTGATGATACTGGGATGCTCCTAACCCACATCATTTGCACAGGGTGGACTAAGGGCCTCAAGACTAGCATTGTTGCTTTTGACATTGCTTAGTTCTTTCCATCACTCAACCACACTATGTTGTTGGCTATTCTATGAAAGCAAGGATTCAACCCCTGTGTGGGTAGATTCTTTGCCTCTTATTTGGTCGGCCACTCTATGCAATATGTGTAGGAGGACCACAAGTCTGATCTCAGACAGGTGGATGTAGGGGTAGGTCAGGGCTTGTCACTCTCTCCCATCCTCTCTGGCCTTTATCTTGCCCCCTTCATGAAACTTTATGACAAGGAGACAATTGCACTTGGGAGTACTTTGCTCTCATATGTCGATGATGGCCTTGCCATTGCCCAGGCTAAAACTTGGGAACCTAACCTGGTATGCCTTAAACAGGCATACCAGATTATACATCACTTGACCACCTTGTTTGGACTTGCCATTGAACACAACAAGTCTGAAGTTTTTCATTTCTCCTATAAGTGGGGAGACAACAACCCACTGCTGGACTTGGAATATGCCTCCCATACTAGCAATACTCCCTTACACCCTAAGACTCATTGGAGGTACTTGGGATTCTTCTTCAATTGAGCTCTTACTTTTAAAGAGCACGTTCAACATTACACTACTAAGTCTCTGTCTATGGTCAAGGCCATGGGCATGCTTGGTAACTCTTCTCAAGGCCTTCTTCCTACCCAGAAGAGGACTCTCTATTGCTTGTGTGTAATGCCTATCACTACATATAGGTTTCAACTATTGCTTTTTGACTTGTTACCACCACTATCACTTTTCCACTTCCCTTTCCTTGTTGCACCATTCATTTCTCAGGCTCTCTCTCATGGGCCCATGTCTTTTCTGAGCCTTTGCTGGCTGTAGGGAGGCAGTCCGGATGGCAACATTAGTTGGTCGATGGGTGGCATACCCTTGGTGAAGGTGATTAAAGGTAGGCATATCTCCACCATTCATTGGACTGACACCTCTATGTACAGATCAATGGGGTGGCCCCTTGGCAAAGGGCCTTAAAGGCTGGGATACTGGCCACCTTGCTTGCTTGCACTTGCTGGGTCATCAGTGGTGGTGGCTCTTCTATTAATTCAATGGATTTGCAGTCCCATATAGGGTTTGCATGTGGGTCTTTACCTCTGCTACAGGTCAAGTCCAGCTAGCATCTTGAGGCTAGGTTATCCTGGCTGATGACAGACATCCGGGCCCATCCCCAATTGTGCTTGCATATTAGTGGGGAGCATGCTAAAAAAAGCCACTCTATCATACCCGAAAGGGACTGAAAGGATAGAGGATGATAAAAGAGAGTATTGAGGTCATAACAAGCTGATCACAAGGACAGGCCACCCCCCACCAGTGTTGCCATGTTTGGACCCCTTCAAGGGTAGTGCCTGGTCATTAGTAGGGATCAGCCAAACTCTAGGGCAGTGGGTGGGTATGGGTTAACTCAGAGAAACTCAGGTTGATTGGTGCCCATTCTGTGGAATGCTTAGTAATCTGTTTTGCAGGTTAGGTAATCCAATGTGAATACCACCCTGGTAGTGTCCCCTGCAAGATGGAGATCCCCATTAGTATTAGCATACAGATCCATGCCCTAAGATAAGTTACCTCCTCTGGGAGTAGGGCATAGCAGAAGCGGCTGTAGGGGAACAGAAAGCTAGTCCAGGGTCGTGCCTTGGAGGGGGTGCCTAAGGTCTAGAAGTATCTGGAATTTACACTTCCCTGCCCAACTAGTAGACCATAGCAGGTTGTCTACTGGGAGTATGCTGAAAAAAGCCACCTGGTTGCCGAGAAGAGGTGGCCCGGCTCGAGAGATCTAAATCCTCTATCAATAGGTCTCCACCAACAACAGAGTGTACCTATTTAAGTTGATACCATATAAGTGATCTAGATTTGGGATGGCAGCATGTGCAGTCAAGCAGTGGGATCCTGTCCATGTACCATATAGGAAGACTGCCTCAAGCAAACAGCAGGCTGGTCCTCAGGGATACTGCGCCTTCCTAGTAGTGGGGTGGTTGCCCAAGCTGAAAGCTTTACCTCTTAGGAGGGTGGAGCAAAGTCCCCGCAACATGGCTGGATATGACACCAATATGGGAGCCTGGAAACATACTGGGCATTCTATGAGCACATGATGTCTCAAGACTCTTGTCTCTGGGTTGCTAAGAGTTTTAAGCTTGCAAAGGGCTCTGTGTATGGACTGCTGCCCAGATCTACCAATCAGGTCAGCATGTCTTCCAGATGAGACATGCGGCTGGCCAAGTGACAGCTCCTGATGCAGAGCTGTATGCTATCTGGATCGCAATTGGGAAGGCTACTAGCCTCCCTGACTGCGACTCCATTGTATTGTTCACTGACTCCCTGGGTTCAGCTAGGAGAGCAGTGGACCCCTCTGTTTATTCTGGTCAGGCTCACTTGCTTGCCATGTGTAATGCTCTTATGGAGTGGTTTGGGGGTCACCCCAAGCACTCCCTTCATATCTGGCACACTTACTCTTCAGAGAAGTGGGCCATTCATGGTACCATACACCAGTACTGTACCAAACTCCAGGTCTCTGCGGGTTCCTGTCTGCAAACCTCTCTTGACTCCCTTCACCAGAAGGTCATCAGATCCTGCCAGGACACCTGGATCACTTGATTCCAGGATCCTACTTACTTAGGTAGCCAGTTTATGGCTCTCGAAGGGCATAACGGTAAGCCTCTCCAGCCCACCTACCTCAATGGCAGCTTGTGGCTGCCTTATGCTGCAGCTGAGTCCAACTCACTGTCAGCTTGCATGTGTAGGGTTATACTCAACCATGTGCCAATCAGGGCCTACAGGTCTTGGTTCTTCTAGAACAAACTATTCTAGTGTCTGTGCAGGGCTTCTTTCAAGTCTCATGTGCATATTCTTACCTCTTGTCCAAGGTTTGACTCCTCTAGGGGGTACCCTACTATACTGGGTGCCCTTGTCAAGTTCTTGAAGATGAACCCTCAGACATTTGCCTTCCCATCCATTCCTCAGGAAATTGGATAACTGGCTCAGGGTAGGTGGGTTATTGTCCAGTACTGGAGGCCCCTGATGAAGACTTTGCAAACACTTTTGATGACCAATGAACAGACCTGAACCTTTTGGCTACTAGGTGTGGTGGAGACACCAATAGCCACACAAATGGTGCAGTCAATTACTCTGGCAAGAGTGACCTTTTTTTTTTTTTTTTTTTTTTTAAAAATCAACATGTTTATAGTGGTGTGCAATCACAGTCCACCTGTATCTACTATGACATGTAGGCTACAAAATAGATGGTATTTGAAGACGGGCTCTCCCCTGGCCAAACTAGACTACCTGTCAGTAGTCTGGGTGAATGGTCATGGAAACACGCATAAATGTGTGAATTCTAGACAAGAATGATGAGCGACCCCTAGCCTCCCCTCCCTAGGGAGAGTATGTGTCAATTTGCAATTAACTCCTATACACATCAGAGATGTGGGAAGCTAGCAGGGGCCGTGTCATGTTATCCAACTCCCGCAAGTGGTCTGTTGGACTTGAATGCAAATGCAGCAGGGTTGCACCCAAGAAAAGATACCAGCTGGTCAATAGAGACTGGCAGGCCATGATGTCTCTTGTACAAAGGACAAGAGCACAAGATATGAGTGCAGGTCTCCACACTCACAGCCAATAGGCTCTACCCATATATGGAGCCCCTTGCAGACAAACTCCTAGCAGCCCAGAGATAGGGGTCTTGAGACGACATGTGCCTGTAGAATGTCCAGCATATTCCAAGGCTCCCATATTGGTGTTGTATCTGGCCATATTGCAGGGACTTTGCCCCTCCCTCCTAAGAGGTAAAGCTTTCAGCTTGGGTGAACACTCTGCTACTAAGAGAGTGCAATATCCCTGAGGACTAGCTTGCCATTTGCTTGAGGTGCTCTTCCTATATGGTGTATGGACAGGATTTCACCATAAGCTATGCACATTACCACCCCAAATTCAGACTACTTACATGGTATCAACTTAAAATGGGTACACTCCATTGTTGATAGAGACCCATTGACAGAGAATCTAGACCTCTCAAGCTGTACTACTCCTTCTTGGTAACTGGGTGGCTTTTTTCAGTGCACTCCCAGTAAACAGCCTGCTATGGTCCACTAGTTTGGTAGGTAGAGGCTACGAAGGTGTACCTCCAAGGCGCAATCCCTGGACTAGCTTCCCATTCCCCCATAGTAGCTTTTGCTATGCCCTACCCCCAGAGGAGGTAACTTGTCTTTGGGCATGGATCTGCATGCTAATACTGGTGGGGATCTCTATCTTGTAGGGAGCACTACCAGGGTGGTGTTCACATTGGATTACCTAAGCAACCCATGGAATGGATTACTTAAGCATTCCATGGAATGGGTGCCAATCAACCTGAGTTTTCCTGAATTGACCTGAACCTGCCCAGTGCCCTGGAGTTTGGCATATCCCTACTAATGACCAGGCACTATTCCCAGAGGGGTTCCTGAAGGCATGGTGACACTGGTGGGGGGTGGCCTGTCCTTTTGGTTGGCTTGTTATCACTCCATTCCCCCTATTATTGTCCCCTATCCTTTTGGTCCCTTTCAGGTGCAATAGGGTGGCTTTTTTCAGCATGCTCCCCACCAATGTGCAAGCACAATTGGGGGTGGGCCTGGATGTCCATTGTCAGCTGGTATAGCCCAGCCTCAAGATACTAGCTAGACTGGACCTGCAGTAGGGGTTAAAACCACCATGCAAACCCTATATGGGACTGCAACACTATTGGATTAATAGAAGGGCCACCACCACTGGCAACCCAGCAAGTGCAAGTGAGCAAGGTGGCCAGTACCCCAGCCTTTAAGACCCTTTACCAAGGGGCCGCTCTGTTGATCTGTATATATAGATGTTAGTCCAATGAATAATGGGGATATACCTACCTTTAATTGCCTTTACCAAAGGTACGCCACCCATTGACCAAGTAACATTGCCACACAGACCACCCCCCTACAGCCAGTGAAGGCTCAGAAAAGACCTAGGCCCATGAGAGAAAGCCCAGGAGATGAAAGGTGTGATGGAGAAAGGAAGTGGAAAAAGTGGTGGTAGTGGTAACAAGTCAAGGAGCAATGTCAGTAAAGGGTCTTAATGGCTGGGATACTGGCCACCTTGCTTACTTGTACTTGCTGGGTCACCAGTGGTGGTGGCCCTTCTATCAATCCAATGGGGTTGCAGTCCCATATAGGGTTTGCATGGTGGTTTTAACCCCTACTGCAGCTCAAGTCTGGCTAGCTTCTTGAGACTGGGTTATCCTGGCTGATGACAGATGTCCAGGCCTACCCCTAATCATACTTGCATGTTGGTGGGGAGTGGGCTGAAAAAAGCCACCCTATCACACCCAAAAGGGACCAAAAGGATAAGGGATGGTAACAGGGGGTATAGAGGTGAAAACAAGCCAACTAAAAGGACAGGCCACCCCCCACCAGTGTCACCATGCCTTCAGGAACCCCTCTGGGAATAGTGCCTGGTCATTAGTAGGGATATGCCAAACTCCAGGGCACTGGGCAGGTTCAGGTCAATTCAGGAAAACTCAGGTTGATTGGCACCCATTCCATGGAATGCTTAAGTAATCCATTCCATGGGTTGCTTAGGTAATGTGAACACCACCCTGGTAGTGCTCCCTACAAGATAGAGATCCCCACCAGTATTAGCATGCAGATCCATGCCCAAAGACAAGTTACCTCCTCTGGGGGTAGGGCATAGCAAAAGCTACTATGGGGGAATGGGAAGCTAGTCCAGGGGTTGCACCTTGGAGGTACACCTTTGTGGCCTCTGCCTGCCCAGCTAGTAGACCATAGCGGGCCATTTACTGGGAGTGCACTGAAAAAAGCTACCTAGTTACCAAAAAGGAGTGGCCTAGCTCAAGAGGTCTAGATCCTCTATCAATGGGTCTCTGTCAACAACGGAGTGTACCCATTTAAATTGATACTCCATAAGTAGTCTAGATTTGGGGTGGCAACATGTGCAGCTTATGGTGAGATCCTATCCATGTACCATATAGGAAGAGCACCTCAAGCGAACGGTAGGCCAGTCCTCAGGGATACCATGCTCTCTCAGTAGCAGGGTGTTCACCCAAGCTAAAGGCTTTACCTCTTAAGAGTGAGGGGCAAAGTCCCCGCAACATGGCTGGATATGACACCAATATGGGAGCCTGGGAACATGCTGGGCATTCTACGGGCACATGACATCTCAAGACTCCCATCTTTGGGCCTCTAGGAGCTTTATTCCCTCAAGGGGCTCTGTATGCAGGTGCAGCATAAAGCTGCATTGTGGATCACTGGTGCATTCTGCACCAGCCCTACCGGAGGAGCTGAGGCCTTGGCTGGCCTCATCCCCATCTATCTTCTTCTCAAGAAGCTGGCTACCCATGCCATCCATAGGGTGGCCATGCTTTCTGAGAATCACCCTGTACGTTCCAGTATGGGGCATCACTATACTGCTGGGTGTGTTCCATACCCCAGATCTATCGCTCTCATGACCCCCACTCAGGTGGTCAAGGTCAAGGGGCCAGTCACAGAGGCAAACTCTCGTTTGCCAGAATTGACAGAGATGTTTGAGCCATTTGCACTTGAAGCATCACCAGGTTCTTGTCTCCTGGACTGCTATGCAGCCCAGGTGACTTACAAGACATATGATACCTTGCTCAGTGGAAACCCAACAGGTTGTCAAGTGGATTTGCTCAACAATACTCTTTGTGGGTATTGTGAGGACAGGCAGGTTGTCTATGCAGCAATAGATGTGAGTCTGCCATTGATTGGGGACTACCAGGTAGTTTTGGCTGCCCACATTTATAGGGGGATGCATCTGCTTTGTGCATTGTGTCACCTAGCTAGCAAGGATACAGCCCCAGATACTGAACTATTTGCCATTTGTATGGTTTTGGGAACTGCTGTGGCAGTTTCTGAGGCTGTATATATCACAGTCTTTATGGACTTGATTGGTTCAGCCAAGCAAGCTCTTGACCCATCCATACATTCTGGCCAGGGATATTCCCTGGCTGTTTGTCGTCTCTTGTTGGAGTGGTTCAGGGATCATCCTGGCTGTTCCCTCACTTTCTGGTCTGTTCTGTCCTTGGCAAAATGGTCCATTCATTAGGAGGTGCATTTATATGCCACCAAGCTTCAAGTCACCACTAGATGTAGTCTAGCAACATCTATCGACTCACTGCATAAACTTAACATAGCAACTGTTCAGAAGGCCTGGAAGGTTACCTTCCAGGACTCCTCTTATCATGGTTCTAACTTCCTTGCTCTCAAGGATAGTAAGAACAAAGTCTTACAGCTAATGTACCTCCATAGGAGGCCTTGGCTTCCTTCCTTTCCCTCTCAGTCCATTGTGATGAGAGCAAATCTGTTACGACCTTAGTCTAGGACTCAGGTTACAAGTCTTTGGATAAAGACAAGGAAATAGAGAAGAGAGTAAGGGATGATACGATTGGTAAAGTATAAGGAATACATCAAGTATTACTACACTTTATATACTAGTGGTAAGAGCTAAGAATAAAGGAACAGGGTAAAGGAGTCATAGAGACAAGTAAGATGAGTCAGAAGAGGTACAGCCATAAGGGATGAAACAAGGAGGTAAAACAGATACATAAGAATGATGAATGTGACGGGCACATGATAGGAATGTACTATCTATCTATAGTTCATAACAAT
The DNA here is from genome assembly GCA_963576785.1 of Chlorophyllum brunneum. NCBI lineage: Eukaryota > Fungi > Basidiomycota > Agaricomycetes > Agaricales > Agaricaceae > Chlorophyllum > Chlorophyllum brunneum. The sequence goes on from OY756149.1 coordinate 764,928, forward strand.
ACCTCCCTTTTTACTTTCATAACCCCATGAAATATCGTAGTCTACTTGTCATCTTGTTCTTTGTGTAAGGCATTAACAAGTTGACGTTTGGTAGGGCCAATCATCAGGGTTCCTGATTTGCATCAACATCCAATCCAGAAGGGGGTGTGGTCTTGGCCTCCTCTGAAGAGGGCTATGGTGCATCCTTTGAATGTAGCTGTATCGTTTGTTTCAGCTGCCATGAGGTTGTGTATTATCTCTTCCCAGTAGTTTTCTTCGAACTGTCCTCCATCTTTGAGTGTGAGATAAGATGGGGGTGGGTTGGATATTGTTGGTTTGGGTGGTAGGTTCATATCAGGCAGTTGTATAAGGAGGTGGTCTACTTCATCTCACATATCTGGTTCCATTAGATGGTTGGGGACTGATTTGTCGATTCCCTCCATTCCTTCATCTAACCAGTTCTGTTCATCATCCTTGTGGTAGGGCAGTTTGTTGGGTAAGGTAGTGGGGATGTATGAGTCGAGATCCATTAGTCTCTGCGCAAGTCTATAGGTGGGATTGTTGCTCGAGTCGGTGAGGTGATTGAGTCTTTCGCCTGTCATGATTAAGGCACTTTGGATGCATTTCTTTGCATCAGAGTGCACTAATACGTTGAGGTCGGTGGCTGCTTTATCTAATAACTCCTTCATAAGTTCATGTTTCCCAGTTGACATGGCGGCAGGAAGGGCTCTGGTAGTGGTGATGAGTAGAATGTGGCTCAGGGCTTTGGCTTGGATTGAGAGATTGTTGATGGCATGGGTGATGTATGTGAGTCATTTGGTTGTGGCAGTATAGTGTTCGATTTGATCTTTGGTGGACTGGGCATTGAGGAGATTGTTAAGTTCTTGTTCGAATTCTGTGTCATTGGCTGGGAAAGGGGTGGGCTTGCATTCAGCATGCATGGTGTGTTGTGAAGGTAATCGGCAAAGTTTAGGATGCAGTGGATACAGCATGAGGTGCATTGAGTGTAGTGATCTCTTGTAACATGAGGTTTGTTGTTCATAATTGTCGCTTTTTACCCCCCCCTTTTTATAGGTTTTGTCCTCGAAATCTTGTCTAAGAATTCTTGAACTGTCTTCTTAGCATTTCCTAACTCTGACTCATTCTCCCATGTGTCTTCTTCGGAGGTATACTCTTTCCAGTGTACTAGGAATTGATTTTGTCGTCCTCTTGTGCAGTGTCCTTGGATTTCATCTACCTCATATTGTTCTTCATCATTGATGATCTCAGGCATCGGTGGTGGTGGGGTGCACCGGCTGTCAAACTCGGGTTTTCGATAGGGGGAGAGGAGTCTGCTGTTAAACACATCATGTATTGCCCATGTTTCAGATAATTCCAATTGGTAGCTTGTTTTGCCTATTTTTGTTTTTATCCTGAATAGTCCATATTGTTTGTGATCCAGCTTTTTGGTTGGTCTTGTTGTCCTGATATTACTTGCTTCAAGCCAAACTTGTTCTCCTGGGGTGTACTCATGTTCTGGCTTAGTGCTGTTGCATTTCTCCATTTGTTTCTGACTGCATTGTAACATCTTTGTCACTTCTTGTTGCATGTTTTGTAACTCCTGTATTCGTTCCGTGATTGCGGGTGCTTTGGTGATACTCATTATATCTCCTTTCCAAGGGTGTCGTCCATAAATTATTTCGAATGGTGAATATCCAGTGGCTGTGTGGATTTTGTCATTGTACTGGAATTCTGCTGTGGCTAGCCATTTTTTCCAATTGTCTTGAGCATAGTTTATTACATTTCTGAGGTATGTTTCAACCTCCTGGTTGATGTGCTCTGTTTGACTGTCAGTTTGTGGATGGTATGCCGTGGATAAGTTTTGCTGGATTCCTGTTGCTCGGCATAGTTCTGCCATGAATTTGGATGTGAATTGTGGGCCTCTGTCACTGATAATTCTGCAGGGTATTCCATGTGTTCTCCATATGTCATCTCGATAGATATCTCCTAGCTTCTCAGATGTTAAGGTGGTGTTGACTGCATGCAATCTGATCATTTTGCTGAAACAATCGACTATGACAAGTATTGTGTCATATCCTTCTGATTCTGGTAGTGGTCCTATCATGTCAATTGATATCTCCTCCCAAGGTTCCACTGGTGTTGGTAGTGGATGGAGATGTGTTGTTGGTCTTGTTCAGAGTATTTTATTTCATTGGCATGCTTCACATCCCCTGATGTATTATTTGACATTGTTGCGCATCTGGGGCCACCAATAGCTCCGTTTAAGGAGTTCAATCATTCAATATTGTCCTGGATGTCCTACATCTGTTTCGTTGTGGTGTTGTCGTAGTATTTCTTGTCATATTTGGTTGTTGGGTAGAACATATATCCTTCCTTCAAACATCAGTACCCCATCTGTTTCCTATATCTCCTTTGGTCACTTCTCTTTTTCTTTTAGCCATTGTGTTTCCCTTCTTGTCTCCTTTCGTAGTTGGTGTTTCAGATCTTCTTCTCCTAAGATTTCCCAGATTTGTCGGATTGTGGTGATCATACTGTCATCAAATAAGTGGTCAGGTAGTAAGGTGATGTCAGTGTTGTCTCGAGTAGTGTCTGTTTTTGTTAGTCTTGATAAGATGTCAGCTTTTGTGTTGGTTTTTCCAGGGATATGTTTCAGTGTGTAATGGTATTCTTGTAGCTCCATCTGCTACCTCACTTGTCATCCTGTGAGTTGCTGTGGTTTTCGGAAGTATTCTAGGTTTTTGTGATCAGTCCATATTTTGAAAGGTTCATCTGTGTCAAGTAGATATTGTCTCCAGGTCTTGATTGCTTCTCAAATGGCAAGTAACTCTTTATCATAGATTTGATAGTTTCATTCTGCAGGTGTCATTGTTCTTGAATAGAATGCGATCAGGTGCCAGTGTTCTTCTTGTTTTTGTGATAATACTGCTCCTACTCCATATCCCAATGCATCCACTTCTACCCTGTATTGACCCTTGTCCTGTGGCATTGCTAGTACCAGTTTGCTTGTGATTTTTTCTTTGATCCTTTCGAAGGCTTGCTGCTGTCGTTTCTTCCATACCCATTGTGTGTCTTTTTTCTTCAACTCATGTAATGGGGCTGCTATGTTGCTAAAGTCGTGAATGAATCATCTGTAGAAGTTCGCAAATCCTAGGAATTTTTCAACATCTTTTAGGGATTTGGGTGTTGGCCATTCTTTCACCACTTTCACTTTCTTCTCCTCCATTTTAACGCTGTCTTGTCCAACTACAAATCCTAGTATAGGTATTTCTTTTGCATCAAATATGCATTTCGATCTTTTGAAATATAGCTGGTGTTTTGCTGTAATGTCAAGAAATCATTTTGTCCTGTCTTCAAGTTCCTGTTGTGTGGTCCAGGTATGACAAAATCATCCATGTAGTTGATGACTGCTTCTTCATGTAACATTTCCCAAAAGACCATGTTCATCATCCTTTGGAATGTTGCAGGCGAGTTACTCATTCCAAAAAACATGACTGTTGGTTCGAATGATCCATTGTTCATTACAAATGCTGCTTTCCATTCATCACCTTCTCTTATCCTAATGTTATTGTATCCCCAGATGATGTCGAGTTTGTTAAAGACTTTCGCATTCTTGAGTTTATTGATAACTTTGCTTATGAGTGGAAGTGGTGTTTTGTCTTTGATCATATGTTTATTTAGCTTCTTGTAGTCTTGTACCAGTTGTTTGGTTCCATCCTTTTTGGGTATGAAGAAGCATGGTGTGGTATAGGGGGATTGTGATGGTCAAATTTGTCCTGAGGCAATATTTTTGTCAAGGAATTTTTGTAGTTCTTGTTTCTCTGTTAATGTCATTGGATAGACCTTGGACTGTAATACCAGTGGTGCGTCTTCTGTCAGGTTTATTTTGTGATCCCATATCATATGTTCTGGTAGTTTGTCGAAGTTCTTCTTGTTGAACAGGTGCATATATTGCTGCAGGTATGTCGGTAGGTCTTCTGGGTTTGTTTGATTGGTTTTATTTTCCTCTAAGTACTCTTTTACCGTGCGTATTCTTTCGTTGAACCGTATATCATTGTAGTGTGTGGTGCAATCCTTTGGACATCTATTGAAGTGTACTATGTTGTTTGTCCAATCAATTTCTGGGTTGTGCTTGACTAGCCAGTCATGTCCGAGATATAAGTCCGCACTTTCCAGTTGTGTTACCATTGCTTAATACCAGTTGTGCTGTATCTGTTATTTCTCCTTTCTTGTTTTCGGTTCCGTTGGCATTGATTACTTGTATTGGGGTTTCGAGGGGTTTGGTTATGATCTGTTCTTCTTTTACTATCCTCTGTGCTATGCACGTATGTGTACATCTGGAATCCACCAGTGTAGTGATTTGTTTGGGTCCTTTCTTCGTTCTGATTGTTGAGTTGAGGAGAAGTTCGCACATTGAGTTTTGTTTTTGTGGGATCACATATCATCTATTGTGAAATAAAACAGAAACTCTAGGTTTATTGGCTCATGGGTTTGCACCTACTTGGAGCCTTCGACAAAATCCTCTTTTGTCTCTTCTTTTATCTCTTCGGTAACCTCCCTGATGTGCACTTTCTTTGGTGCTTTACAATTCTTCGAGATGTGGCTTTGTTTGCCACAGTTATAGCACGTTATCTTGGTGTATGCTATCTTTGTCTTCTTGCGGCAGTATTTGGCAATGTGCCCATAGAGGTTACAGTTAAAACACCTTGGTTTGCCATTCTGATCGGTATCTGTCCTCTGTCTACCAATTTCCATTGGTTGTCCTCTGCCTCCACAGGTGACTCCTGTGCTTGTTTTGACATCTCCTCGTGTGATGTCCGTTGTTTCATATTCCTGTCCTACTGCAAGGATAGTATTTCTCCATTTGCTGTATGTATCTGGGATTGAGGTTGCCGGGTAGCCTACAATAGTTCAGATAATATCTGCTCTGGTGTGTCATTTGAGGAGGAATATGGCATGTGCATTGTCTGTTCCTGCTTGGGTTTTCAATGCTTTGAACTCTATTAAGAAGTCTGCAGTGTTCCTCTTTCCCTGTTTGAACAACTCAATTTCCCCTTCTGCTATTGCTTTTCTATTCCCCAAGGAGAATGTGGCTACCATCTCCTTTGCGAAGTTATCAAATGCCGGTGTTTTTTTGTCTTGGATCATTTGTAATTTGGTGTTGGCATAGGGACCTGTGAGTCCCCTTTTCATTCGAGCTAATATTCCAATTATCTTTTGTTCATTATTGTCGATTTTGTTGAAGAGTGTGCATAAGGACATCGCTCTCCACCAATCATCAAACTTGGTTCTATCTCCATTGAAATATCCTGGTTCTGGGGCTAGGTTCTTTGGGAAGTTGATTTCATCGGCCATCTCTGATTCTGTCTCTGGTTCGCTATATTCGTTTTTGTGGGTCTTGGCGACTTCTATGTTGGATGTGGCTTTGGCAATTTCTGTATCGAATGGGGTCTCAGTGACTTCTATGTCAAATGTGGTCTTGGCAACTTTTGTGTTGAATAGGGTCTCGAAAAGAGCTGTGTCTTCTTCTATAATGTGGTTGGATTTCTGCCATTTAAGGCCTTCAGGGATTTCTGGTTCTGTTCGTCATTTGGATCTGGTGGTTACTGGTGATCCCTGGATATCTGTTGGTCTTGGAGCTCTTGGTCTTCTTGGTGTTCTCGATGAGCTACTGCTGCCCATATACTGTCTTCCTAGTCGGAGGCTATTATTCCAAGCCTAGCTATGAATAGTGGCACCTCTCTTGCAAGGTGAGTCAAATAACACTTTACCAAATGTTACGACCTTAGTCTAGGACTCAGGTTGCAAGTCTTTGGATAAAGACAAGGAAATAGAGAAGAGAGTAAGGGATGATGCGATTGGTAAAGTGTAAGGAATACATCAAGTATTACTACACTTTATATACTAGTGGTAAGAGCTAAGAATAAAGGAACAGGGTAAAGGAGTCATAGAGACAAGTAAGATGAGTCAGAAGAGGTACAGCCATAAGGGATGAAACAAGGAGGTAAAACAGATACATAAGAATGATGAATGTGACAGGCGCATGATAGGAATGTACTGTCTATCTATAGTTCATAACAAAATCATGCCATCCTTGGGCATGCTCCAACCAGCAAGTACTGCTCCCGGTTCCATCCCTTAGAGCCTATTGGCTGCAAGTGTGGGGCTCCTTTGGAGACCTGCACTCATATCTTGTACTCTTGTCCATTGTACAAGAGACATTATGGCCTGCCAGTCTCTATTGACCAGCTGGTGGCTTTTCTTAAGCACAACCCTTCTGCATTCACATTTAAGGCCAACACACTGCTTGCGGGAGTTGGATAACATGCTGCAGTCCCTGCTAGCTTCCCACATCTTTGACGTGTGTAGAAGTTAATTGTGAATTGACACATACTCTCCTTAGAGAGGGGAGGCTAGGAGTTGCTCATCATTTTGGTCTAGAATTCACATGTCCATGTGTGTCTCCATGACTGTTCACCCAGACCACCTGTTGGTGGTCTAGTTTGGCCAGGGGAGAGCCAATCTTCATATATCACTACTTTGTAACCTACATGTCATAGTAGATACAGGTGGACTGTGATTGCGCACCATCTTAAACATGTTGATTTAAAAAAAAAAAAAAAAAGACCCTTGGTAAAGGGGCCACATTGTCAATCTATTTGTATAGGTATCAGTCAGATGAATGGTGGGGATATGCCTACCTTGAATTGCCTTTACCAAGGGCATGCCACCCATTGACTGACTAATGTTGCCACCCAGACCACCCCCCTACAGCCAGCAAAGGCTCAGAAAATACACAGGCCCATGAGAGAGCCCGAGAAATGAATGGTGTGATGAGGAAAGGGAAGTGGAAAAGTGATGGTGGTGGTAACAAGTCAAGGAGCAATAGGGTACCCAGCATAGCAGGGTACCCCTTAGAGGAATCAAACCAACTGCAGTTGGTAAGAATATGCACACAAGACTTGAAGGGAGCCCCACATGGACACCAGAGTGGTTTGTCCTGGAAAAACCAAGACCTGTAGGCCCTGGTAGGTGCATGGTTGAGTATAACTCTACACATGTGGATGGACAGTTTTTTTTTTTTTTAAATCATCATGTTTAAGGTAGTGCATAATCACAGTCCACCTATATCTACTGTGACATGTACATACAATAGAGGGTAATCAAAGATGGGCTCTCCCCTGGCTGAAATAGACCACTAACAGGTGGTCTAGGTGAATGGTCATGGAGACACACATGGATATGTGAATTCTAGACCAAAATGATGAGTAACCCCTAGCCTCCCCTTCCTAGGGAGAGTATGCATCAATTTGCAATTAACTCCTACACATGCCAGAGATGTGGGGAGCTAGCAGGGGCCATGTCACATTATCCAACTCCTGCAAGCGGTGTGTTGGACTTAAACACAAATGCTAAGGGATTGTATTTAAGAAAATCAACCAGCTGGTCAATAGAGACCAGCAGGCCATGACATCTCTTGTACAAAGGACAAGAGCACAAGATATGAGTGTAGGTCTCCACAGGAGCCCCACACTTGCAGCCAATAGGCTCTAGAGGATGGAACCAGGAGTGGTACTCACCAGTTGGTGCATGCCCGAAAATAGTATGATTTGCTCTCATCGCAATAGACTGAGAGGGAAAGGAAGAAAGCCAAGAACCTCTGTGGAGGTACATAGGCTGTAAGGCTTTGTTCTTACTATCCTTGAGAACAAGGAAGTTTGAACCACAATAAGAGGAGTCCTGGAAGGTAACCTTCCAGGCCTTCTGGACAGTTGCTACATTGATCTTACACAGCAAGTCAATGGATGTTGCTGGACTATGTCCAGTGGCAACTTGAAGATTGGTGGCAAATAAATGCACATCCTGATGAATGGACCATTTTGCTAAGGATGGAACGGACCAGAATGTTAGGGAACGGTCAGGACAACCCCTGAACCATTCCAACAAGAGTCAACAAACAGCCAGGGAATGTCCCTGACCAGAATGTACAGACAGGTCAAGAACTTGCTTGGCAGAACCAATCGAGTCCATAAAGACTGCGATATGTACAGCCTCAGAAACTGCCGCAGCAATTCCCAAAGCCATATGAATGGTGAAAAGTTCAGCATCTGGGGCTGTAACTTTGCCAGCTGGGTGATGCGATGCACAAAACAGATGTATCCCCCTAGAAACATGGGCAGCCAAAACTGCCTGGTAGTCCCCAATCAATGGCAGACTTGTGTCCATTGCTGCATAGACAACCTGCCTGTCCTCACAATACCTACAAAGAGTATCATTTAGCAGATCCACTTGATGACCCACAGGGTTTCCACCAAGTGAGGCATCAAACATTTTGTAGGTCACCTGAACTGCTATGTGGTCCAGATGATGAGAGCCTAGGGATGCTTCGAGCACAAATGGCTCAAATGTCTTTGTTAAGTCTGGCAAACAAGAGTTTGCCTCTGTGACTGGCCCCTTGACCTTGACCACCTGAGCGGGGGTCATGAGGGTGATGGATCTGGGGTATGGAACACAACCCGCTAAGTACTGACACCCCATAATGGAACACACAGGATGGTTCTTGGAAAGTGTGGCTATCCTATGGATGGCACAGGTAGCCAGTTTCTTGAGATGGAGATGGATGGGGATGAGGCCAGCCAAGGCTTCAGCTCCTCCAGTAGGGCTAGTACGGAACACACCAGTGATCCACAATGCAGCTTTATGCTGTATAGTGTTGAGTTGTTTCAGAAGGGCCTTGTTATGGGCACTTTTGTAAAACCAGAGACAAAACCCATACATAGCAATAGGCACTACACACGAGCAATAGAGAGTCCTCTTCTGGGTAGGAAGAAGACCTCACAATGAGTTACCAAGCATGCCCATAGCCTTGACCATGGACAGAGACTTAGTAGTATAATGCCAAACATGCTCTTTGAAAGTAAGAGCTCAATTGAAAAAGAATTCCAAGTACCTCTAATGGGTCTTAGGGCATAAAGGAGTAGTGCCAGTATGGGAAGTATATCCCAAGTCCAGCAGTGGGTTGTTATCTCCCCACTTATGGGAGAAATGAAAAACTTCAGACTTGTTGTGTTCAACAGCAAGCCTGAATGAGGTAGTCAAGCAATGTATAATCTGGTAAGCCTGTTTAAGGTATACCGGGTTGGGTTCCCAAGTCTTAGCCTGGGTGATGGCAAGGCCATCAACGATATATGAGAGTAAAGTACTCCCACATGTGATCACCTCCCTGTCATAAAGTTTCATGAAGGGGGCAAGATAAAGGCCGGAGAGGATGGGAGAGAGCAATGAGCCCTGACCTGTTGAAGTTTCGGACATATTCTAGAAATAGACTATGAAGTCATTATGATAATAATAGACTGATCCGTTACTAACTTCATTCCATAGTAACTTCCTATGAGTTGCTCTGCATATGATGAGAGTCATAAGTACTTGATAGATTATTCTACATAGTACCAATGACTAGATACTAAGTTCTGCAGTACTCTGCAGGCACTATGCCACAGTTAAAGGGAGTCATAATGAACATTCTATGTATTCCTAGTACTTTATGTAGTATGACTCGCCTATGTTACAATATGTATATAAACCCCATGTAGCAGACCTAGTTCTGTATCTTGTTCAATTGAACAACCTCTTCATCATTGCCTATCTCTTTGAGTACAACACTAGTATCAATTTACTCGATTTTGACCTCTATACCTCTGACACCGACCGCTTTATCAATAATATCTGTCTATCCAAACTACCTTTCTACAGGTATCAGATAGAAGCTTATTATCTTGGTGAGTAGACCCTACATTCTCTCCCACTGCATTTACTGCTGCCCCCAGCAAACAACTCGTTACGGTCGTTTCCTCAACATGACCTACCCCTATGTCTGCCTGTCTGAGATCAGACTTGTGGTCCCCCCATGCATATTGCATAGAGTGGCCAACCAAATAAGAGGCAAAGAATCTACCCACACAGGGGTTGAATCCTTGCTTCCATAGAATAGCCAACAACATAGTGTGATTGAGTGATGGAAAGAACTGAGCAATGTTGAAAGTGACAATGCTAGTCTTGAGGCCCTTGGACTATCCCACACAAATGATATAGGTTAGGAGCATCCCAGCATCATCAGTGGACCTCTGACAGATACCACCAAGCTGATTTGGATAAAAGACTCCATACTTGACAGAGTCAAACTGGAGGTGGTTCGAGATCATTTTCTTGATGAGCTTACCGAAGGTGTTCAGGAGCACAATGGGCCTGAATGCCTTGGGTGTTGAGTAGGATGGCTTGCCCAGTTTTGGTATGATGACCGACAAGCTTTCCTTGAAATGGGATGGCCAATGACCCACATGCATGCAAGTATTAGCTATCCCAATGAATAGCCAAAGGACATTGGGGTCCTTAGTGATCTCCTTGAGGTGGGTCCACGTTATGTAGTCTGGCCCTGGGGCAGACACCCCCAAGCAAGCACTCAGGGCATCCATTAGCTCTAAGGCTGAGAAATGGACCCTCCCTAGCCAGTAAACTTGGCAGCAGATTAAGAACAGAAATATCCACAGCTTGGCCAGAAGCTGAATTGTAAGTATTGTGGAGTGCATCCCAGAGATCTGGGAGTGTGTGACATAGTTCTTCATTGAACTGGATAGCCTTGCAGGGTGGATGTTATGAACTATGGATAGACCATTCATTCCTATTATGCGCCCGTTACCTCGTGTACCCTCATACTCGTTTCACTCCTTGTTTCACTCCCTGTTTCACCCCTAGAGGCTATGCCTCCTATCTGACTCATTTACTCCTCTCCCTTATTATTAGCCGTCACCACTAGTATATAAAGTGTAGTAATACTTGACGTATTCCTTACACTTTACCAATCATATCATCCCTTCTTCCTTTCTCTACTTCCTTTCCTTTATCCAAAGGCTTGCAACCTGAGTCAGAGACTAAGGTCGTAACATTTGGTAAAGTGTCATTCAACTTACCTTGCAAGAGAGGTGCCACTATTCGTAGCTAGGCTTGGAATAATAGCCTCCGACCAGGACGACAGTATATGAGCAGCAGTAGCTCATCGAGAACACCGAGAAGACACAGAGCTCCGAGACCAACAGACATCCAGGGTTTACCCATAGCAACAGGATCTAAACGATCAACAGAATCAGAAATCCCTAAAGGCCTTAAACAGCAGAAATCCGAACACAGCATAGATGAGAATACAGCTCTATTTGAAACCAAATTCGACATGGAAGTTGCCGAGAACACATCCGATATAGATATTGCCGAGACCTACGAGAAAGAATCCGAACACAGCACAGACAAAGAACCAGCTCCATTTGAAGAAGAAATCGACACAGAAGTTGCCAATGCCACAGCCGATATAGAAATCGCTGAGACCCATGGAAATGAACACAGCAAACCAGAGACAGAACCAGAGATGACAGAAGAAATCAATATCCCAAAGAACCTAGCCCCAGAGCCAGGATATTTCAATGGAGATAGAACCAGATTTGACAATTGGTGGAGAGCCATATCCTTGTGGTTAATGTTCAACAAGATAGACGAAGACGAACAGAAGATAGTGGCAATTTTGGCGAGAATGAAAGGGGGGCTAGCAGGCCCTTATGCCAACACGCAGCTACAAGCCATCCAGAACAAGAAAACACCAGATTGGGATGACTTTACAAAAGAAATAGAGGCCACATTTTCCTTGGGAAATAGGAAAGCCATAGCAGAAGGAGAAATCGAGACGTTCAAACAAGGGAAGAAGAACACGGCAGATTTCTTGATAGAATTCAAGGCATTGAAAGCCCAAGCGGGGACAGACGACACCCACGCAATATTCCTTCTCAAACGTCACACCCGAGCAGACATTATCTGAACCATAGTAGGCTATCCGACAACCTCCGTCCCAACGACATATAGCAAATGGAAAACTATGATCCTTGCAGTAGGACAAGGATATGAAGCAACAGACATCACTCGAGGAGATGTCAGAACCACCACCGGAGTTACTTATGGAGGTAGAGGACAACCCATGGAGATAGGAAGACAAAGGGTGGATACCAATCAAAATGGAAAACCGAGGTGCTACAACTGCAACCTCTATGGGCATATTGCCAAACACTGCAGGAAGAAGACGAAAGTCACATACACCAAGATAACATGTTACAATTGTGGCAAACAGGGCCACATCTCAAAGAACTGCAGGGCACCCAAGAAAGCGCATATCAGAGAGATCAACGAGGACGATGAACAAGAAAAAGAGGATTTTGTCGAAGGCTCCGAGTAGGCGCAAACCCGCGAGCCAATAAATCTAGAGTTTCTGTCTTATCCCACAATAGACAATATGTAATCCCCCAGAAACGAAACTCTATGCACGAACTTCTCCTCGACTCAACAATCCAGACAAGAAAAGGATGCAGACCAATTACAACCCTTGTAGACTCCGGATGCACCCACACGTGCATAGCACAACAAATGATAGATGAAGAACAGATCCCGACTAAACCCCTGGAGACCCTGATCAGAGTAATCAATGCCGACAGAACAGAAAATAAAAAGGGAGAGATAATGGACAAGGCACAACTGGTATTAAACAATGGCAACCACACAGAACAAATCGACGCTCTAGTAACACAATTGGAAAGCGCAGACCTATATCTTGGACACAACTGGCTGGTCAAGCATAACCCGGAAATCGATTGGAACAATCACGTCATACGATTCACCAGATGCCCAGACAATTGCAAAATATCACACAACGACATACGGTTCAAAGAGAGAATATGGACAGTCAAGGAACACATTGATGAGAAAAAGGCGGACCGGACAAATGATGAAGATCTACCACCATACCTCCGACGATACACCCACCTATTCAACAAAAAGAACTTCGATAAACTACCCGAGCACACGGTATGGGACCATGAGATAAACCTGTCTGAAGATGTACCCCCGGTACTACAGTCCAAGGTCTATCCAATGACAATAGCGGAGAAACAGGAACTACAGAAGTTCCTTGACAAAAACCTGGCCTCAGGACGAATCATGTTACGACCTTAGTCTCTGACTCAGGTTGCAAGCCTTTGGATAAAGGAAAGGAAGTAGAGAAGGGAAGAAGGGATGATACGATTGGTAAAGTGTAAGGAATACATCAAGTATTACTACACTTTATATACTAGTGGTAGAGGCTAATAATAAGGGAGTCGAGTAATGGAGTCATAGGAGACGGGTAGAACGAGTCAGGTAGGAGGCACAGCCTCTAGGGTGATACAGGAGATGAAACAAGTATGAGAGTACACGAGGTAGCGGGCGCATGATGGGAATGAACGGTCTATGATTCGTAACAATACCTCCCTTTCAAGCTTCATGTCCTCATGATACGTATTACTGTAAAGGTCCTTTGTAAGATAGAACATATGGAATTTTGTTAAAGTTTTTAAGAAAACCCGACGAGTGTTTTTACTCGTTCATGGGTACGGCCGCTCCCAGAGCTCTGGCCAAGTCCTTCTTGTTTCCTCCAATAAGAGGTGTCTTGTCAACACGTCGTAAACCAATCCAGAGGGGTGCGTGTGGTGGTCCTTCTTTAAACAGAAAGTGGGTGTGGTTGTTGTACGTAGTGTTGTCGTTGGTGTGATTGCTTAAAAGTTTGTACACGATCTCTTTCCAATAATCGTTGTCCTTTTCTCCTTCTGATTTCAAAGTGTTATATCCTGTTGGCGGGTGGAAAGTCATGGGTGTGATGGGGGGTACTACCGTGGTGAGTATGGTTTGGAGGTGAGCGACTTCCTCTTCGATGTCGGGGTTGAGTAGCTGGTCGGCGGCGGTTCTTTCTTGCGTCTTTTGTTCGCATGTGTGGCAGATGTGGTGTTGGATGGGGAATGGGTCGTTACTAACGAGTAGTCGATTAACGATGTGGTGGGAGAGGTTGTCTGTGCTTCTGGATTCGTACGTATTGAGTCGTTCGGCTAGGGCTACAAGGATACTGTGCATCCGAGCTCGTATGTTGGAGATAACGAGGAGTTGCAAGTCGTCGTTAATCTCGTACAAGTGTCTCTCCAGTTGGTCTCTCCTTCCTTCGTTGATGATGAACTGATTGAGTCTTGGAGTGGCGTCAGATAAGGTGTCCATAATTTTCGAGGCTCCTTCTTGGGTTGCTTTTACTGCTGCTCCCAGTAGTATTATGGTGTCGACTAGGGTTTCTCCTTCCACGATTTCTTCCTGGTTGGTCCTTTCTGGGACGAGTTCTTCAAATTCTGCGAGGTAGGGGTACGGGGTAAGTTGGCGTTCGGCGGGCATGGTGTATTGTAGAGATAGTTGGCAAAGTCAAGGGTGAAGTGAATACCACGAGTGATGCGATGAGTGTAGTGGTTACTTGAGATGCGAGGTTTGCTGTTCATAATTGCTGTTTTTTACCTCCCCTTTTTATAGGTTTCGTCCTCGAAATCTTGCTTATGAATTCTTGTACTGCTTCCTTGGCGCTGTCTAAGTTTGTTTCGTTTTCCCATGTATCTTCTTCGGACGTATATCCTTTCCAGTGTATTAGGTACTGTTTTCGTTTCCCTTTCATGCGGTGTCCTCGGACTTCGTCTACTTCGTAGTGTTCTTCATCGTTAACTATCTCGGGGATCGGTGGTGGCGGAGTGCGCTGGCTGTCATACTCGGGGTTGTGATAGGGGGAAAGTAGTCTGCTGTTGAATATGTCGTGTATCGCCCATGTTTCAGGTAGCTCCAGGCGGTAGCTTGTTTCGCCTATTTTTTCTTTTACTCGGAACGGTCCATATCTCTTGTGATCTAATTTTTTCGTTGGTCTTGTTGTCCTAATATTATCTGCTTCCAGCCAAATTTGGTCTCCTGTTTGGTACTCGTGTTCTGGCTTTGTGCTGTTTCGTTTTTCCATCTGTATCTGGTTTTGTTGGAGCATTTTGATCGTTGCTTGGCGTATGTCCTGCAGTTCTTGTATTCTTTCCGTGATTGCTGGAGCCTTGATCTCATTTGAGATGTCGCCCTTCCATGGGTGTCGTCCGTATACTATCTGGAACGGTGAATGTCCTGTGGCGCTATGTGTTTTATCGTTATACTGGAATTCTGCCGTGCTGAGCCATTTCTTCCAGTTGTTCTGTGCGTGATTGACTACATTTCTGAGGTAAGCCTCAACCTCTTGGTTGATGTGCTCCGTTTGACCGTCTGTTTGTGGGTGGTATGCCGTGGATAGGTTTCGTTGGGTGCCGGTTGCTTTGCAAAGTTCCGCCATGAATTTTGATGCGAACTGTGGGCCTCTGTCACTGATGATCCTGCGTGGTATCCCATGTTGTCTCCATATGTCATCCCGATATATATCTCCTAGCTCCTCGGATGATAGGGTGGTGTTAACTGCTCGTAGTCTGATCATTTTGCTGAAACGATCAACAATGACAAGTATCGCGTCGTATCCCTCTGATTCTGGCAGTGGTCCTATCATGTCGATTGATATCTCTTCCCATGGTCCGGTGGGTATTGGTAACGGATGGAGGTGTGTGGTAGGTCGTGTTCGGAGTATTTTATTTCTCTGACATGTGTCACATCCCTTGATGTATCGTTTAACATCGTTACGCATTTGTGGCCACCAATATGTCCTTTTGAGGAGTTCGATCATTCTGTGTTGTCCCGGGTGTCCTACGTCCGTTTTGTCGTGGTGTTGTTGGAGTATTTCTTGGCGTAATTCGGTGTTTGGTGGTACGTATATTCTTCCTTCGAAGATGGGTAATCCATCAGTTTCCCATATCTCCTCTGGTCGTTTCTCCTTTTCTCTTAACCATTGTGTTTCTCTCCTCTGCTCCTTTCGCAGTCGGTGTTTCAGGTCTTCTTCTCCCGATATATCCCACATTTGTCTGATCTCGGTGGTAGTGTTGTCGAATAGGTGGTCGGGTAATAGCGTGATATCTGTGTTGTCTCTGGTTGTGTCCGTTTTCGTTAGTCTTGATAACACATCTGCTTTTGTGTTTGTTTTTCCGGGTATGTGTTTTAACGTGTAGTGATATTCCTGTAGTTCCAGTTGCCATCTCGCCTGTCGTCCTGTGAGTTGTTGCGGTTTCCTAAAGTATTCCAAGTTCTTGTGGTCCGTCCATATCTTGAATGGTTTGTTGGCGTCGAGTAGATATTGTCTCCAAGTTTTGACCGCTTCTCGGATTGCCAATAGTTCTTTGTCATAGATCTGGTAATTTCGTTCTGCCGGTGTCATTGTTCTCGAGTGGAATGCGATTGGGTGCCACTGGTTATCTTGGTCTTGTGATAATACCGCTCCTACTCCGTACCCTGATGCGTCTACCTCCACTCTATATTGTCCTTTATCTCGGGGCATCGCTAGTACTGGTTCGCTCGTGATTTTCTTCTTGATTTCTTCGAACGCTTGTTGTTGTCGTTCTGACCATGACCATTGTGCGTCTTTCTTCTTGAGTTCATGTAGTGGTGTTGCTATGTTACTGAAGTCTTGTATGAATCGTCGGTAGAAATTTGCAAAGCCGAGGAATTTTTCGACATCCTTCACGGATTTGGGTGTTGGCCATTCCCTTACTGCTTTCACCTTCTCTTCCTCCATTTTAATGCTGCCCTGTCCTACCACAAAGCCCAGTATGGGTATTTCTTTCGCGTCGAACATACATTTTGATCGTTTGAAGTATAGCTGGTGTTTGGCTGCAATGTCTAAGAACCGTGTTGTTCTTTTCTCGAGTTCCTCCTGTGTGGTTCCTGGAATGACGAAATCGTCCATGTAGTTGACAAGCGTCCCTTCATGTAATAGTTCTCGGAATATCGTGTTCATCATTCTTTGGAAGGTTGCCGGTGAATTGCTCATTCCGAAGAACATGACCGTAGGTTCAAATAATCCGTTGTTTGTTACGAACGCTGCCTTCCATTCATCTCCTTTCCTGATTCGGACGTTGTTGTATCCCCAAATGATGTCGAGTTTATTAAACACTTTTGCGTCCTTTAGTCGGTCTAGAACTTCGCTTATTAGTGGTAGTGGTGTTTTATCTTTGATAGTGTGTTCGTTCAGCTTCTTGTAATCTTGTACCAGGCGTTTTGTTCCGTCTTTTTTTGGTATGAAGAAGCATGGGGTGGCGTAGGGGGATTGTGATGGTCTGATACGTCCTGAGGCGAGGTTTTCGTCGAGGAATTTTTGTAGTTCCTGTTTTTCCGTTATTGTCATTGGGTAAACTTTGGACTGTAGTACCGGCGGTGCATCCTCTGACAGATTTATCTCGTGATCCCATACCGTGTGTGCGGGTAGATTATCGAAGTTCTTTTTGTTGAATAAATGGGTGTACTGTCGGAGGTATGGTGGTAGATCTTCATCGTCCGTCGGGTCCGCCTTTTTCTCTTCAATGTGTTCCTTGACTGTCCGTATTCTTTCGTTGAACTGTATGTCACTATGTGATGTTTTGCAATCTTCTGGACATCTCGTGAATCGTATGACATGATTGTTCCAATCGATTTCCGGGTTATGTTTAACCAGCCAATCGTGTCCCAGGTATAAGTCCGCGCTTTCTAATTGTGTTACTAGAGCGTCGATTTGTTCCGTGTGGTTGCCGTTGTTTAGTACCAATTGTGCTTTGTCTGTTATTTCCCCCTTTCTATTCTCCGTTCCATCGGCGTTGATTACTTTGATTGGGGTTTCCAGGGCTTTAGTCGGGATCTGTTCTTTTTCTACTGTTCGTTGTGCTATGCACGTGTGGGTGCATCCAGAGTCTACCAGGGTTGTAATTGGTTTGCGTCCTTTTCTTGTTTGGATTGTTGAGTCGAGGAGAAGTTCGCGCGTAGAGTTTCGTTTTTAGGGAATCACGTATCGTCTATTGTGTGATAAAACAGAAACTCTAGTTTTATTGGCTCGCGGGTTTGCGCCTACTCGGAGCCTTCGACAAAATCCTCTTTCTCCTCTCTTTCTTGTTTATCATCCTCGTTGACTTCTCTGATATGGGCTTTCTTGGGTGCTCGGCAGTTCTTCGAGATGTGGCCCTGTTTACCGCAATTGTAACACGTTATTTTGGTGTACGTGACTTTTGTTTTCTTCCTGCAGTATTTGGCAATATGGCCATAGAGGTTACAATTGTAGCACCTCGGTTTTCCAGCTTGATCGGTGTCTGCCCTTTGTCGTCCTATCTCCATGGGTTGTCCTCTTCCCCCATAGATAACTCCGGTGGTGGTTTTGACATCTCCTCTAGTGATGTCCGTTGCTTCGTAACCTTGTCCTACTGCGAGGATCGTGGTTTTCCATTTGCTGTATGTTGTTGGGACGGAGGTTGTCGGGTAACCTACTATGGTTCGGATAATGTCTGCTCGTGTGTGGCGCTTGAGAAGGAATATCGCGTGTGTGTCGTCTGTTCCTGCTTGGGCTCTCAATGCTTCGAATTCGATTAAGAAGTCTGCTGTGTTCTTCTTTCCTTGTTTGAATGTCTCTATTTCTCCTTCGGCTATGGCTTTCCTATTCCCCAAGGAGAATGTGGCTTCTACTTCTTTCGTAAAGTCCTCCCAAGCCGGTGTTTTCTTGTTCTGGATGGCTTGTAGTTGCGTGTTGGCGTAAGGACCTGCTAGTCCTCCTTTCATCCTTGCCAAAATGGCTACTATTTTCTGTTCTTCCTCCTCTATCTTGTTGAACATTAGCCATAAGGATATGGCTCTCCACCAATCGTCAAATTTGGTCCTATCCCCATTAAAATATCCTGGTTCCGGGGCTAGGTTCTTTGGTACGTTGATCTCGTCTGTCATTTCTGGTTCTGATTCTGGTTCGCTGTGTTCGTTTTCGTAGGTCTCGGCGATTTCTATATCAGCTGTGGCGTCGGCGACTTCTGTGTCGAATTCGGTTTCAAATAGAGCTGTGTCGATTTCTTCTTCAAACGGAGCTGGTTCTTCGTCTGTACTGTGTTCGGATTCTTCCTCGTAGGTTTCGGCGATATCTATATCGGATGTGTTCTCGGCGACTTCTGTGTCGAATTCGGTTTCAAATAGAGCTGTGGTCTCGTCTACGCTGTGTTCGGATTTTTGCCGTTTAAGGCCTTCAGGGATTTCTGGTTCTGTTGATCGTTTGGATCCTGTTGCTACGGGTGAACCCTGGATGTCTGTTGGTCTCGGAGCTCTCTGTCTTCTCGGTGTTCTCGATGAGCTACTGCTGCTCATATACTGTTGTCCTGGTCGGAGGCTATTATTCCAAGCCTAGTTACGAATAGTGGCACCTCTCTTGCAAGGTGAGTTGAGTGACACTTTACCAAATGTTACGACCTTAGTCTCTGACTCAGGTTGCAAGCCTTTGGATAAAGGAAAGGAAGTAGAGAAGGGAAGAAGGGATGATACGATTGGTAAAGTGTAAGGAATACATCAAGTATTACTACACTTTATATACTAGTGGTAGAGGCTAATAATAAGGGAGTCGAGTAACGGAGTCATAGGAGACGGGTAGAACGAGTCAGGTAGGAGGCACAGCCTCTAGGGTGATACAGGAGATGAAACAAGTATGAGAGTACATGAGGTAGCGGGCGCATGATGGGAATGAACGGTCTATGATTCGTAACAAATCAGACCATCACAATCCCCCTACGCCACCCCATGTTTCTTTATACCAAAAAAGGACGGAACAAAACGCCTGGTACAGGATTATAAAAAGCTGAATGAACACACCATCAAGGATAAAATGCCACTGCCACTCATAGGTGAAGTTCTAGACCGATTAAAGGATGCAAAGGTGTTCAACAAGCTCGATATCATTTGGGGATATAACAACGTCAGGATCAGAGAAGGGGATGAATGGAAGGCAGTGTTTGTAACCAACAACGGATTATTCGAACCTACGGTCATGTTCTTTGGGATGAGCAATTCACCGGCAACCTTTCAGAGAATGATAAACATGGTATTTCGGGAAATGTTACATGAGGGAACACTTGTCAACTACATGGACAATTTTGTCATTCCAGGAACCACACAGGAAGAACTCGAGGAAAGAACAACACGGTTCTTAGACATTGCAGCCAAGCACCAGCTCTACTTCAAGCGGTCAAAATGTGTGTTCGACGCAAAGGAAATACCCATACTAGGCTTTATAGTGGGACAAGGCAGCGTTAAAATGGAGGAAGAAAAGGTGAAAGCAGTAAGAGAATGGCCAACACCCAAATCCGTGAAAGACATCGAAAAATTCCTGGGTTTTGCAAACTTCTACCGACGATTCATACAAGACTTCAGTAACATAGCAACACCCCTACACGAGCTGAAGAAGAAAGATGCACAATGGTCATGGTCAGAACGACAACAACAGGCATTTGAGAAGATCAAAGAAAAGATCACAAGCGAACCAGTACTAGCAATGCCTCAAGACAAAGGACAATACAGGGTAGAAGTGGATGCATTGGGATACGGAGTAGGAGTGGTATTATTACAAAACCAGAATGACCAGTGGCACCCAATCACCTTTCACTCGAGAACAATGATACCGGCAGAACAAAACTACCAAATCTACGACAAAGAACTACTAGCAATCCAAGAAGTGATCAAAACGTGGAGACAATACCTACTCGATGCCGACAAACCATTCGAGATATGGACGGACCACAAGAACTTAGAATACTTCAGGAAACCGCAACAACTCATAGGATGACAGGCAAGATGGCAACTGGAATTACAGGAATATCGCTACACACTAAAACACATACCCGGAAAGACAAACACGAAAGCAGATGTGCTATCAAGACTAGCAAAAATGGACACAACCAGAGACAACACAAATATCATGCTATTATCCGACTACTTATTCGATAACACTATCACTGAGATCAGGCAAATTTGGGAAATATCGGGAGAAGAAGACCTGAAACACCGATTACGAAAGGAGCAAAGAAGAGAAACACAGTGGCTAAGAGAAAAGGAGAAACGACCAGAGGAGATATGGGAAACTGATGGATTACCCATATTTGAAGGAAGAATATATGTGCTACCAAACGCCAACGAAATACTCCAACAACACCACGACAAAACGGACATAGGACACCTGGGACAGCACAGAATGATCGAACTCCTCAAAAGGACATATTGGTGGCCACAAATGTGCAATGATGTTAAACGATACATCAAGGGATGCGACACATGTCAGCAAAACAAAATACTCCGGACACGACCTACCACACATCTCCATCCATTACCGATACCCATGGGAAGAAATATCAATCGACATGATAGGACCACTGCCAGAATCAGACGGATATGACGCGATACTTGTCATTGTTGATTGTTTCAGCAAAATGATCAGACTACATGCAGTTAACACCACCCTATCATCCGAAGAGTTAGGAGATATTTATCGTGACAATATATGGAGGCAACACGGGATACCACACAGGATCATCAGTGACAGAGGCCCACAATTTGCATCAAAATTCATGGCAGAACTTTGCAGAGCAACCGGCACCCAACATAACCTATCCACAGCATACCATCCACAAACAGATGGTCAGACAGAGCGCATCAACCAGGAGGTTGAGGCATACCTCAGAAATGTAATCAACCATGCACAGGACAACTGGAAGAAATGGCTCAGCACAGCAGAATTCCAGTATAACGATAAAACACATAGTGCCACTGGACATTCACTGTTCCAGATAGTATACGGACGACATCCCTGGAAAGGGGATATCTCAAACGAGGTCAAGGCACCTGCGATCACGGAGCAAATACAGGAGTTACAGGGTATGCGCCAAGAAACGATCAAAATGCTACAACAAAACCAGACACAGATGGAGAAACGGAACAGCACAAAGCCAGAACACGAATATAGGGCAGGAGACCAAGTTTGGCTTGAAGCAGATAATATTAGAATGACATGGCCGACAAGAAAACTTGATCACAGGAGATACGGACCATTCCGAGTAAAAGAAAAAATAGGCAAAACAAGCTACCGACTGGAACTACCCGAAACATGGGCAATACATGACGTGTTTAATAGCAGACTCCTCTCCCCCTATCACAAACCCGAGTATGACAGCCAGCGTACTCCACCACCACCAATCCCTGAGATAATCAATGATGAGGAACATTACAAGGTAGATGAAGTCCGAGGACACCACACAAGGGGAAAACAAAAACAGTACCTAATACACTGGAAAGGGTATACATCTGAAGAAGATACATGGGAAAATGAAGCAAATCTGGAAAACGCCAAAGAATCAGTACAGGAGTTTATGAGCAAGATTTCGAGGACGAAACCTATAAAAAGGGGAGGTAAAAAGCAGCAATTATGAACAACAGATCTCGCATTCCAAGCAACCACTACACTCAAAGCATCACTCGCTGTATCCACTTCACCCTTGACTTCGCCAATTATCTTCATAACACACCATGCCCACCAAATGCCAACTTACTCCATACCCCTACCTCAAAGAATTCGATGAACTCGTCCCAGAAAGAACCAGCCATGAGGAACTTGTGGAAGGAGAAACCCTAGTCGACACCATGATACTATTAGGCGCAGCAATGAAAGCAACCCAAGAAGGCACATCTAAAATAATGGACACCTTATCCGATGCCACTCCGAGACTCAACCAGTTCATCATTGATGAAGGAAGGAGAGACCAATTGGAGAGACACTTATACGAAATCAACAACGACCTGCAACTTATTGTCATCTCCAATATGCGAGCTCGGATGCACAGCATCCTCATAGCCCTGGCCAAACGACTCAATATGTACGAGTCAAGGGGTACAGACAATCTCTCCCACCATATCATTAACCAACTACTTGTTAGTAATGACCCATTCCCCATCCAACATCACATCTGTCATAAATGCGAACAAAAGACACTAGAAGCAACAGCCACCGACCAACTACTTCACCCCGACATCGAAGAAGAAGTAGCCCATCTACAAACCATCCTCACCATGTAGTACCCCCTATTACACCCATGACCTTCCACCCACCGCAAGGATATAACACATTGAAATCGGAAGGCAAAAAGGACAACAAATACTGGAGGCGCATAGTGCATAAGCTCTTAGGCAATCACACCAACGATAACACCACGTACAATAACCACACCCATTTCCTGTTCAAAGAAGGACCGCCACACGCACCCCTCTGGATTGGCTTAAGACGTGTCGACAAAGCACCTCTCATTGGAGGAAACAAGAAGGACTTAGCCAGAGCTCTGGGAGCAGCCATACCTATGAACGAGTAAATGCTCATCGTGTTTTCCTACCTTCTCTAAATTCCGTATGCTTTATTTTACAAAGGACCTTTACAGTAATACGCATCATGAGGACATGAAGCTTGAAAGGGAGATATTGTTACAAACTATGGATAGACTGTTCATTCCTATTATGCGCCCATTACCTCATGTAACCTCATACTTGTTTCATTCCTCATTTCACCCCTAGAGGCTATGCCTCCTATCTGACTCATTTACTCCTCTCCCTTATTATTAGCCGTCGCCACTAGTATATAAAGTGTAGTAATACTTGATGTATTCCTTACATTTTACCAATTGTATCATCCCTTCTTCCTTTCTCTACTTCCTTTCCTTTATCCAAAGGCTTACAACCTGAGTCAGAGACTAAGGTCGTAACAAGGAGTCCTGGAAGGTAACCTTCCAGGCCTTCTGAATGGTTGCTATGTTGAGCTTACACAGCACATCAATAGATGTTGCTAGATGCAGTCCAGCGACAACCTGAGGGTTGGTGGCAAATAAATGCACCTTCTGATGAATAGACCATTTTGCCAAGGACAGAATGGACCAGAAAGTGAGGGAGTGCTCAGGACGATCCCTGAACCATTCCAACAAGATATAACAAACAGCTAGGGAGTGTCTCTGACCAGAATGTATGGATGGGTCAAGAGCTTGCTTGGCAGAACCAATTGAGTCTGTAAAGACCACAATGTACACAGCTTCAGAGACTGCCGCAGCAGTTCCCAAAGCCATACAAATGGCAAAAAGTTCAGCATCTGGGGCTGTAACTTTGCCAGCTGGGTGATATAATGCACAAAGCAAACACATCCCCCTATAAATGTGGGTAGCCGAGACTGCCTGGTAGTCTCCAATCAGTGGCAGACTTGTGTCCGTCACTGCGTAGACCACCTATCTGTCCTCACGATACTCACAAAGAGTATCATTGAGCAAATCCACTTGACAACCTACCGGGTTTCCACCAAGCAAGGCATTGTACATTTTATAAGTCACCTGGGCCACGTAGCAGTCCAGGAGATGAGAACCTGGGGATGTTTTGAGTGCAAATGGCTCGAATGCCTCCATCAAGTCTGGCAAACAAGAGTTCATCTCCATGACTGGCCCCTTGACCTTGACTGCCTGAGTGGGGGTCATGAGAGCAATTGATCTGGGATGTGGAACACATCCCCCTATATACTGACATCCCATAACGGAATGCACAGGGTGATTCTCAGAGAGTGTGGCTACCCTATGGATGGCATGGGTAGCCAGCTTCTTGAGATGGAGGTGGATGGGGATGAGGCCTTAGTAGGCCTCAGCTCCTCCAGTGGGGCTAGTGCAAAATGTACCAGTAATCCACAATGCAGCTTTCTGCTGCATAGTGTTAAGTTGTTTTAGAAAGGCCTTATTACGTGCACCTTCATAAAACCAAAGTCGAAACCCGTACATAGCAATAGGCACTACACACGAGCAGTAGAGAGTCCTCTTCTGAGCAGGAAGAAGTCCTCGCAATGAGTTACCAAGTATGCCTATGGCCTTGACCATAGACAGAGACTTAGTAGTGTAATGTTGAACATGCTCTTTAAAGGTAAGAGCCTGATCAAAGAAAAATCCCAAGTACCTCCAATGGGTCTTAGGGTGTAGCGGAGTGTTGCCAGTATGGGGAGCACACCCCAAATCCAGCAGTGGGTTGTCATCTCCCCATTTATGGGAGAAATGAAATACTTCGGACTTGTCATGCTCAACGGCAAGCCCAAACAAGGTAGTCAAGCAATAAATAATCTGGTATGCCTGGTTAAGGCATACCAAATTAGGCTCCCAGGTTTTAGCCTAAGCAATGGCAAGGCCATCGTCGACATATGAGAGCAGGGTACTCCCAAGCATGATCACCTCCCTGTCATAAAGTTTCATGAAGGGAGCAAGGTAAAGACCGGAGAGGACAGGAGAGAGTGATGAGCCCTGACCTACCCCTATGTCTGCCTGTCTGAGATCAGACTTGTGGTCCCCCCATGCATACTGCATAGAGCAGCCGACTAAATAAGAAGCAAAGAATCTACCTACACAGGGGTCAAATCCTTGCTTCCGTAGGATAGCCAACAGACTGGGCCTGGCTGACAGCCTGCTATTGAGAGGTGCATGACAGACGTCATCGCTCTCCTATCCCCTCTCATAACCCCCCTTATGTCTAGGAACAACCTGGATCATCTGGAGGGTGTTAGGGTATTTAGTTTTAACATCACGAAATCATATGTCTACATTGATATGCTGCTCTTTTTTTTTTTTTTTTTTTTTTTTAAAAAATCGTGGCCTAAGGCCAATTTATTATGTGGTGCTCAAACACAGCCTGCAGCTGGAATACAAGAGAGTAAACTAGTGGGTATCTACAGAGAAATGGTGGACATGCCCCACCAAGCAGAAATACCATTGCCCAAGACCAATAGCAGGAGGAATTGTGTCCTACTCCCGAGCCCAAAGGGCAAGGGGAGTAGACACCAGAGGAGGCAAGTGGGCAGGGAGGTCCCCCAACCAGCGACCCAGTCCAAAGACCAGGCCCGGTCAGTAGGTGGAGACGTACCCAGTTACTAGCTTAGCTATGCCCTAACTCCCTTTTACTAAGATCCAATCCCCCAGCCATGGTCACCCTTGCCAGAGTAATCGACCACACTATTTGTGTGGCTATTGGCATCTTCACCACACCTAGTAGCTGGAAGGTTCAGGTCCATTCATCAGTCATTGAGACAGTCGCCAAGTCTTTACCAGAGGCCTCCGGTGCCAGACAATAACCCACCTACCCTGAGCCAGTTATCCAATTCCCTGAGGAATGGATGGAAAAGCAAATGCCTGAGGGTTTGCTTTCAAGAACTTGACGAGGGCACCCAGTGTAGCTGGGTACCCCCTAGAGGAATCAAACCAACTGCAGTTGGTAAGAATATGCACATGAGACTCAAAGGGAGCCCCATATGGACACCAGAATGGTTCATCCTGGAAGAACCAAGACCTGTAGGCCCCAATAGGTGTATGGTTGAGTATAACCCTACACATGCAGGTGGATAGCAAGTTGGACTCTGCTGCAGTGGAGGGTAGCCACAAACCTCCATTGAGGTAGGTGGGCTGGAGGGGCTTACCATTGCACCCTTTGAGAGCCATAAATTGGCTTCCCGAGTAAGTAGGATCCTGGAATCAAGTGATCCAGGCATCCTGGCATGATTTGACAACCTTCTGATGAAGGGAGTCAAGGGAGGTTTGCAGATGGGAACCTGCAGCGACCTGAAGTTTGGTATAGTACTGGTATATAGTACTATGAATGGCCCACCTCTCCAAAGAGTAAGTGTGCCAGACATGAAGGGAGCATTCAGGGTGCCCCTCAAACCACTCCATAAGAGTGTTACAGATGGCAAGCAAATAGGCTTGACCAGAGTGAATGGAGGGGTCCACCGCTCTCCTGGCAGAACCAAGAGAGTCAGTGAACAGGACAATGGAGTTGCAGTCAGAGAGGCTGGTAGCCTTCCCAACTGTGATCTGGATAGCATACAGCTCCGCATCAGGAGCTGTCACTTGGCCCACCATATGTCTTGTCTGAAAGACATGCCAGCCTGACCAGTAGATCTGGGCAGCAGAAACTGCCTGGAATTCCTCCCGCAGTGGCAGACTTGCATCCATTGCCACAGTGAGAACCCGAGGATTGGTATTAGCATGTTCCAAAGTGCTGTTCAGATGCCTCGTATGCACAGCTCTCTCATCACGAGAATGAGGAGAGTCATGGAAGGATACCTGGGCCACAAAATGGTCCAGGAGGTGGTGACCAGGCTGAGCCACTGCGGAGTAGGGGTCAAACTGTTCAGTGAGGGATGGGAGCATGGAGACAGCTTCCATAAGGGAACCCTTGACCTGCCTGACAAGACAGTCAGACAAGAGGAAGATGGAGAGGGGGTGTGGGGGGGCATCCTTGGCATTCGGACAATCAAGGAGGGATCGGAGAGGGTGGGTATCAAAGAGGGTGGCGAGATGGTAGTTTGCTCTTGAGGCCAGCTTCTTCAGATGGAGGTGGATGGGGATGAGACCAGCAAGGGCTTTGGTACTGCCAAAGGGGGAGGTGCAGTATGCACCAGTGATCCACAATGCAGTCTTGCATTGCACAGTATTTGAGAAGGCCCTTACACCGAGCCTTGTCAAAATACCACAGATGGAAGCCATATGTTACAATAGGCATGACACACAACCTGAAGAGGAGCTGCTTCTGCCTAGGGGTCAGACTGTGGGAGGAGTTGCTAACCATCCCCATTGCTTTCATGGTGGAGAGAGCCTTGGTAGAGTAATGTCAAATGTGCTCCTGAAAATTCAGGGCACGATCAAAGTAAAAGCCCAGGTACCTCCAGTAGGTCTCAGGGAAAAGAGGAGTGTCCCCTGTAAATGGACCAAAGCCCAAGTCAAGAGGGGGATTAATGTCTCCAGGCTTCCTAGAGAAGTGGAAAAGCTCAGACTTGTCATACTCCATAACAAGTGCGAATGCTACAAAGAGATTGAAGAGAACAATGTATGTCCCCTTGAGGGTGTCCAAGTTCTTGTCCCAGGTTTTAGCCTGGGTGATGATGGTACTGTCATTGACATAAGATAACAGAGTACTCCCAGGGGAAGTAATCCATATATCAAAGACCTTCATAAGAGGGGTGATATAGAGGCCAGAGAGGACTGGGGATATGGCAGAGCCCTGTCCAACGCCCACATCTGCACCCCAGAGATCAGAGGAAAAGCCATTCCATGTATAAACAGTGGAACGGCCCACCAAGTACAAAGCGAAAAAGGTCCTCACATTCAGTGGGAACCCCTGCTTGGCAAGTATGGCCATGAGCATCTCATGGTTCAAAGAAGGGAAGAACTGAGCAATGTTGAAAGTGACCACGCTCATCTTGAGACCTTTAGCCCACCCAGCATGAACCAGGTGAGTAAGGAACAACCCAGCATCCTCAGTGGAATGCTGGTAGATGCCTCCAAGTTGATGGGGATGAAAGATGTCATGTCTAATGGCATTAAACTGGATTTGGTTGGAAAGCATTTTCTCAACCAGTTTACCAAGTGTGTTCAGGAGGACAATAGGCTGGAATGCCTTGGGGATAGAGTAGGAGGGCTTCCCTGGTTTCGGAATGATAACCGAAAGTGACTCCTTGAAACTGCGGGGCCAGTGACCTACCATAAGGCAGGCATTGGCCAAGTGCAGGAACACCATCAAACAATCTTCATCAATGATAATGTACTTGAGGTGGGACCAAGTAACATGGTCTGGCCCTGGAGAGGATGTATTAGAGCAGGAGGACAAAGCCTCCATAAGCTCCAATGCTGAAAAAGGGGGTCGAGGACAGATGTGTTGCACTGCTGATCAGCAGCAGAGTTGTATATCGAGTGGAGGGCATCCCAGAGGGAGTCCATACCATGACAGGGCTGTCCATTAAATTGGATAGCCTCGCAGGGGGGTAACTTGCATGCCTTGACCCACTCCATGAGGTCCCAGGGCGGCTTGTTAGTAGAAGTGATCTCCTCAATTTTAGAGTCAAAGAATTGTTGTTTGGCGGCTGTACGAGCCCACCTAAAGTCCCCCCAGTTACCATAACTCCGAGAGCCCTGATATCTGGAGAAGGAGGTAGAACATGCCTCATCCCACCAGGGACAAGTGTGATAAGTGATCTGGATCTCCTTTGAGTGGTAGGTCCATGTGTCAGAGAAGGCTTCAGCCACGGCCAGTGCCAGGGCATCCACTTGTTCTGGAGACTCCAGAGAGGGATGATCACAAAGATCAGTCACCTCATCAATGATGTGTCCCAAGAAGGCCTCCTTTTCATCAGAGCCCTTCGGAAGGACAGCTTTGACAATTCCGATGTCAACAGAAGTGATGGAAAGGGTAATGGTCAATGGAACATAATCTGAAGTACTCTGAAGGGATAAGTCCCGATAAGGAAAGGTCCTCAATGCATCAGGCAAAGAGACAAACACTAGATCGATCACCAATGGGTGAAGATCTGGGTTGTGGGAGATAAATGTTGGACCCGGGTTGGTTGGCATAACCAAGTCAAGACCAAGATCACAACTCATTTCCATGAGTTTATGAGCTGTCGTCCGATGATGCAGAACCTCATGGTCCCACTCCAAAGAATGACAGTTAAAGTCCCCACTCATAAAGTTGAATGGGGGAAGAACATCAACCTTTCCATGAAGGAAGTTGATGGTGGTGTGTTGATCATCTGAGTAGACATTCAGGAAGTTGTAAGCCTTCACATCAGTGAAGAGCGTCAGCGCCAAGATATCAGGGTGATCAATGAGGTCCCTCCTCATTGATGGCCTTAGACATTGCAACCAAGTGTGCACATAAGCTATCACTCGGGGCTGAGATCCCTGGGTAGGGGGACGCATCACCATGAGCTAGTCAGGGTGCTTAGGTGTGCCAGTAACGTCATCCCCTTCCATATCAGTGGTTGAGAGAGCAGAGCAGATGAACCTCTACAGAGGTTCCTGGAAAAAGAGAATATCGAAATCACTTTTCAATTTCTCGAGTAGCACATCAACATATATATATGATTTTGTGACATTGAATGTAAATACCCTAATGCCCTCCAGATGGTCCAGGTTGTTCCTAGACATAAGGGAGGTTATGAGGGGGGATGGGAGAACAACGATGTCTGTCATACACCTCTCAATAATGGGCTGTCAGCCAGGCCCAGTCATGCTTGTGATTCCAGAAAGTGCACTTTCTGGAATTGGCGGAGTGCTCCTTCTTGCAGTTACAACAATGAGGAGGGTGGGGGCATGGTTGATTGGCAGGGGTAGCAGGAACCAGAGGCGTAGCCTTCGGTTGCCCCTTACAACACAGTGCAAAAGTGCAGTGGTTGGCACGAGAGTGCACACCACCACAGTCAGGACATGCAGGGCCATCAGCCTTGCACCAGGAGAAGGTGTGGCCCCACTTGTAACAGCAGGTACACAACGACTCATTGTAGTGGGGGTTGGTAGAGAGTATTATGCACTACTTGTTCCCAAACATAATCTTCTTGTTCAGAAGACCAAGAGTGTGGGTACCCCTCATGGAGTCCCAGATGTTGAAGAATGCCATACACAAGTTGGACATCTTGGAGTTGTGCACCAGTCTCAGGGGACCCTTGAGACTGATAAGAGGAGCATGAACTGACGAGGTAAGAATCTCCTCAATGTCAGCTGGGGTACATTGAACTCCGGTGGCAGAGTTCTTAAGATAGGGGACATCGACCACACAGAGGTATGACACCAATGAGAGTAGTCCAATCCAGAAGAGGGCTCCTGGAGGGGACAGATGTTTGACCAATGCCCTAAGGATCTCAATATCCTTAGTTGTGGCAAGCTTGTTGGTGGCCATGGAATAGCCATCATACATGAGCATGGCACCTTCCATGATCAAAGAGCTTCTCCCAGCCTTTAATACCTTACAGGCCTACTGGGTAAGAGTATGGAGACTAGCCAAAGCATTCAACTTGTCTTCATAGGAAACTAGGACCTGCTTACATGACAGTCCAGGAATCATGAATACTGGCTTCTTAGGGTGAGCATTGGATGAGAGAGGTTGCTTCGCAGCCTCAGCTTGTGCATAAAGTCCGAGTAACTGTTCTGCAGAAAGGTGGGGGAAGGCCACTTTCAATGAAGAGAGCAGGTCTATCCCAGATTTGGCCAAGGCCAGTTGTTCCACTGCAGCCAAGTAAGCCTTCTGTCCTGGCTTGGGCTTCGAAGTGAGCATGGAGGGAGGAGGTCCAGAGGGCCTCTCATAGGGGACCTGAGGCTTGGTAGGAGCCTTTACAGGTTAGATGGGTGCTTTCCCCTTGGGGTCCATGCGCAGGCATTTGACTGGAGTTTTCTCCGGATCCATAAGGTCATCCTTCTCTTGCACAGGGGGCCTGTGCTGGGGGGGGCCGAGAGTGGAAGGCCCTGGTACCCTTGGAGGGGTAGCCAGGGGCCTGAAGGTCACTACTGGGGGAGCAGGAAACACCAAAGTGATTGAGTCCCTCAGGGAGAGAGAGTCACTCACCCCTGTGTAGGTTTCATGCCACATGGGGGAGGATGCTACCATCTGGACTATCTCAGATAGTCAAAAGGTGATGGGATGGAAGGACGGAGCATCCTCCTGAGGAATGAGATGTGCCATCTTCATGAAGTTGGTGACGATCTTAAGCAACCATTGGATTGCATCGGTGTCCTCTCTGGCACTAATATTAATGCCCAGGATAGAGAGGGGGGCAGTGGTAGGCTCCTCCTAGTCGTCCTGTTCCATATTCTCCGGGGAGGCAGGGGGAGGGGAAGATGGGAGGAGGGATAAAGCCCTGGCTTCTGTGCTAGGAGCTGGGGTAGGTCAAGAGGGGGTTGGGGACCTATATTGCGACAGAGTGTATCCTCTCTGCTGAAGGGGAACTGTGGGGGCATAGGTATCCCTGGCACTGCTGCCCCTGGTACTCTTGGCATCTGCCATGGCTGAAGCATTCTCCGACACATGGACCCACCACTCAAAGGAGATCTGGATTACTCGCTGCACTTGTTCCTGGTGGGATGAGGCATACTCTACCTCCTTCTCCAGGTATCAGGGCTCTCGTAGTTGTGATGACTGGGGGGACTTTAGACATGCTCGTATAGCTGCCAAATGATGATTCTTTAACTCTAAGATTAAAGAGATTGCTTCTACCAACAAGCAGTCCTGGAACCTTATGGAGTGGGTCAAGGTGCACAAGTTACCCTCCTGTGAGGCTATCCAATTTAACGGACAGCCCTATCATGGTATGGACTCCCTCTGGGATGCCCTCCACTCGATGTACAACTCTGATGCTGATTGGTGGTGCAACACATCTGTCCTCGACTCCCTTCCTGACCTGCTAGTCAGGGAGTGGGCCCTTTTTTTGGCATTGGAGCTTATGGAAGCCTTGTCCTCCTGCTCTAATATGTCCTCTCCGGGGCCGGACCATGCTACGTAGTTCCACCTCAAGTACATTGTCATCAATGAAGATTGTTTGACAGTGTTCCTGCATCTGGCCAATACCTGCCTCACGGTGGGTCATTGGTCCTGCAGCTTCAAGAAGTCACTCTTGGTTATCATTCTGAAACCAGGGAAGCCCTCCTACTCTACTCCCAAGGTATTCAGGCCTACCATCCTCCTGAACACACTTGGAAAACTGGTTGAGAAAATACTCTCCAACCAAATTCAGTTTGATAACATTAAGCATGACATCTTTCATCCCCATCAACTTGGAGGCATTCGCCAACATTCCACTGAGGATGCCGGGTTGTTCCTTACCCATCTGGTTCATGCCGGGTGGGCTAAAGGTCTCAAGACGAGTGTGGTCACTTTCAACATTGCTCAGTTCTTTCCCTCTTTGAACCATGAGATGCTCATGGCCATACTCTCCAAGCAGGGGTTCCCACTTAATGTGAGGACCTTTTTTGCTTCGTATTTGGTAGGCTGTTCTACTGTTTACACATGGAACGGCTTCTCCTCTGATCCCTGGGGTGCAGATATGGGCATTGGACAGGGCTCTGCCATGTCCCCTGTCCTCTCTGGCCTCTATATCACCCCTCTTATGAAGGCATTCAATCTGCAGATTACTTCCTATGGAAGTACTCTATTATCCTATGTCAATGACAGTACTGTTGTCGCCCAGGCTAAAACCCAGGACAAGAACTTGGACACCCTCAAGAGGGCATATATTGTTCTCTTCAATTTGTTTGTAGCATTCACACTTGTTATGGAGTATGACAAATCTGAGCTTTTCCACTTCTCCAGGAAGTCTGGAGACATTAATCCCCCCCTTGACTTGGGCTTCAGTCCATTTACAGAGGACACTCCTCTTTGCCCTAAGACCTACTGGAGGTACTTGGGCTTTTACTTCGATCATGCCCTGAATTTTCAGGAGCACGTTCAACACTATTCCACCAAGGCCCTCTCTACTGTGAAAGTGATGGGGATACTTGGCAACTCCTCCCACAGTCTGACCCCCAAGTAGAAGTGGCTCCTTTTTAGGTCATGTGTCATGCCTATTGTGACATATGGCTTCTGTCTGTAGTATTTTGACAAGGCTCGATGTAAGGGCCTTCTCAAATCCCTCAATACCCTGCAATGCAAGGCTATGTTGTGGATCACCAGTGCATTTCACACCTCCCCCTCTGGTAGCACTGAAACCCTCACTGGTCTCATCCCCGTCCACCTCCATCTGAAGAAGCTGGCCTCAAGAGCAAACTACCATCTCACCACTCTCTCCAATACTCACCCTCTTTGATCCCTCCTCAATCATCCGAAGGCCAAGAATGCCCCCCCACACCCTCTCTCTGTCTCCCTTCTGACCAATCACCTTATTAGGCAGGTTAGGGGCTCTCTCATGGAAGCTGTCTCTGTGCTTCCATCCCTTACCAAACAGTTTGATCCCTGCTCTACAGTGGCTCAACCTGGTTGCCATCTCCTGGACTGCTTTGCGGCCCAGGTGTCCTTCCACAACTCTCCTTGTTCTTGTGATGAGAGAGCTGTGCACATAAGGCATCTGAACAGCACTTTGGAATGTGCTAATGCCAATCCTCAGGTTCTCACTGTGGCAACGGATGCAAGTCTACCACTGCGGAGGGAATTCCAGGCAGTTTCTGCTGCCCAGATCTACTGGTCAGGCCGGCATGTCTTCCAGATGAGACATGTGGCTGGTCGGGTGACAGCTCCTGATGTGGAGCTGTATGCTATCCAGATTGCAGTTGGGAAGGCTACTAGCCTTCCTGACTGCAACTCCATCATCCTGTTCACTGACTCCCTTAGCTCAGCTAGGTGGGCGGTGGACCCCTCTGTTCACTCTGGTCAGGCTCACTTGCTTGCTGTGTGTAATGCTCTTCTGGAGTGGTTTGGGGGTTACCCCAAACACTCCCTTCACATCTGGCACACCTACTCATCTGAGAAGTGGGCCATTCATGGTACCATACACCAGTACTGTACTGAGCTCCAGGTTGCTGTGGGTTCCCATCTGCAAACCTCCCTTGACTCCCTTCATCAGAAGGTTGTCAAATCATGCCAGGATGCTTGGATCACTCGATTCCAGGATCCTACTTACTCGGGAAGCCAATTTATGGCTCTTGAAGGGTACAATGGTAAGCCCCTCCAGCCCACTTACCTCAATAGAGGTTTGTGGCTGCCCTCCGCCGCAGCAGAGTCCAACTCGCTGTCTGCCTGCATGTGTAGAGTTATACTCAACCATGTGCCTATCAGGGCCTATAGGTCTTGGTTCTTCTAGGATGAACCATTCTGGTGTCCATACAGGGCTTCCTTCGAGTCTCATGTGCATATTCTTACCAACTGCAGTTGGTTTGATTCATCTAGGGGGTACCCAGCTATGCCAGGTGCCCTTGTCAAGTTCTTGAAAGTGAACCCTCAGACATTTGCTTTCCCATCCATTCCTCAGGGAATTGGATAACTGGCTCAGGGTGGGTGGATTATTGTCCAGTGCCGGAGAACTCCGGTGAAAGTCTAGTGAAGACCTTCGGAGTTTTATGAATAGAGTTGTCCCCTTCGGCAACTAGGTATGGTGAAGATGCCAATAGCCACACAAATGGTGCAGCCTATTACTCTGGAAAGGGTGACCATGGCTGGGGGGATGACTTCTAGTAAGAAGAACTCTGGGGGCTAGTAGCAGGACTGGTAACTAGGGGTTTCTGGTACTGGGCATTTACGGTAAACTAACACTTACTAACCAGGCCTGGTCTCTGGACTGGGTTGCTGGTTGGGGGACCTCCCCACCCACCTGCCTCCTCTGGTGTCTACTCCCCTCACCCTTTGGGCTTGGGAGTAGGATGCAATTCCTCCTACCATTAGTCTTGGGCAACGGTACTTATGCTTGGTAGGGTGTAGCTACTCTTTCTCCATAGACACCCACTAGTTTACTCATTTGTATTCTGTCCGTGGGCTGTGTTCGAGCACCACATAATAAATCAGCCTTAGGCCATGATTCAAAAAAAAAAAAAAAGAAAAAAAAAAGGATAGCCAACAACATACTATGGTTGAGTGAAGGAAAGAACTGAGTGATGTCAAAAGCAACAATGCTAGTCTTGAGGCCCTTGGCCCACCCTGCATGAATGACGTGGGTTAGGAGCATCCCAGTATCATCAGTGGACCTCTGACGGATACCACCAAGCTGATTTGGATGAAAAACTCCATGCTTGACAGAGTCAAACTGGAGGCGATTTGAGATCATCTTCTTGATAAGCTTGCCAAAGGTGTTCAGGAGCACAATGGGCCTGAATTCCTTAGGCATTGAGTAGGATGGCTTGCCTGGCTTCAGTATGATAACCAACAAGCTGTCCTTGAAATGAGATGGCCAATGACCCACATGCATGCAGGCATTAGCTATTCCAATGAATAGCCGAAGGACGTTGGGATCCTCAGTGATCTCTTTGAGATGGGTCCACATTACGTGGTCCAGCCCTGGGGCAGACATACCCAAGCAAGCGCTCAGGGCATCCATCAGCTCTAAGGCTGAGAAATGGACCCACTCCCTAGCTGGAAGGCTTGGCAGCAGATCAAGAACAGAAATATCTACAGCTCAGCCAGAAGCCGAGTTGTAGGTATTGTGAAGTGCATCCCAGAGATTTGGGAGCACGTGATATAGCTCTCCATTATACTGGATAGCCTTACAGGGTGGAAGCTTCCATTTCTGGACCCATTCCATAAGGTCCTATGGTTGCTTGTTAGAAGAAGCAATCTCCTCGATGCAAGCATCAAAGAAGTTGTGTTTAGTGCACTTCTTAGCATGTCTAAAGTTAGAGTAGTCATTGTGAGAACAAGTCTCATGATATTTCCCAAAGGTTTCACAGCATTCCTGGTTCCACCAGGGCTTAGAGTGGCAAGTGATCATGATATCCACTGCCTAGGAAGCCCATGCAATGGAAAAGGACTCTGCTACAGCATGAACTGCAGCTTCAATCTCATCAGTAGTGGTAGGTTCTGGAAGCCTAGCAACTTCCCGGAGATCCTGGATAACATCAGTGAGGAAGAGCGCTACCTCTTTGCCACTATCATGTGGCAGGGTTTTCCTGTGAGTCTCCACTATTGTGGGTGTAACTGGAAGAACCAAAACCAATGGAACATGGTCTGATGGACCCCTAAGGGAGTAATCTAACCTGGGTCTATGGGAAATAGACAGGTCTGATGGAACAAATGCAAGATCAATGACTGAAGGTTGAAGATCCTTATTGTGTGGAATGTGAGTAAGCCCAGGCTCGACTGGAAGAGCAAGGTCTAGACCGATGTCAGTCCCAATGGAGATCAGAGACTGCAAGGTGCCTGAGTGGGAGCCATAGTTAGGGTCCCAAAGCTCAGAATGGCAATTGAAATCACCACCCATATAGATGTGTCTGGGCAAAGTAGCAGCCCAGTCTGAAAGAAACCAAATTGCTATGTGCTCTGAATCAGAGTAAACATTCATGAGATTCAGGGTCTTGTCCCCCAAAAAGAGAGAGAGAACCATGATGTCACGGTGATTGATGAGATCTGTCCAATAGGACAGTCTCAGAGAAGCCAACCGGTTATGGACAAATATCATAACCTATGGGTCAGAGCCAGGCTCTGGGGCCTGAACCATGCACAGCCCCTTGGGGTGCTTGGGGGCACCAATAATGTTGTCCCCCTCAACAGAAGTCGTGGAGGGAGTGGATCTGATGAACCACCAGGGAGGTTCTTGAAAAAAGAGGATATCAAAGTGATCTTTGAGATCCTCAAGTAGAGTATCGACTCAATCATAATTTTTATTACAATTCTGCTGATATACACGGATATTTCGTAGTTCTAAAGGCTGCCTATTCATTGGCAAGCTGTAGAGTACAAGGGTTAATGAGGGGAGATCGCCGTCGAAGATGGTTGTTACTCACCTCGCAATAGAACTTCTTGATTTTCTCGGGTTCAAACCAAGCATCAAAAAATTTACACTTCTTCGAGGTCATATGGTGGGGACCTTGGCAGTTGAGACAATGTGGCATATGAGGACAGGGCTCATCCACTGGTGTAGGAGGGATGGGGGACTGCACATTGGAGTTACCCTTGCAGCGACCACAGAGAGTTCGGTGATGTTCCTC
Organism: Chlorophyllum brunneum; assembly: GCA_963576785.1. Lineage (NCBI taxonomy): Eukaryota > Fungi > Basidiomycota > Agaricomycetes > Agaricales > Agaricaceae > Chlorophyllum > Chlorophyllum brunneum. The sequence continues at coordinate 802,154 of OY756149.1, forward strand.
GCGATGAGGACCACCACAGGTCAGACATTTCAAGGCTTGCACCTTGCAGAATTGAATGGGGTGGCCCCAGTAGAAGCATCGCTTGCACAAAGACACCCCCCACTGTGATATCATGGTTCTCTCCCTCTTTTTGGGAGGCGAGACCTTGAACCTCATGAATGTTTACTCTGATTCAGAGTGCACTGCGATTTGGTTCCTTTCGGACTGGGCTGCTACATTGCCCAAGCATATCTATATGGGCAGCAATTTTAATTGCCATTCTGAGTTGTGGGACCCTAATTGTAGCTCCCACTCAGGCACCTCGCAGTCCCTGATCTCCATCGGGACAGACATTGGCCTAGACCTCACCCTTCTGGTCGAGCCTGGGCCTACTCACATTCCACACAATGAGGATCTCCAGCCATCAGTCATCAATCTTGCATCTGACCTGTCTATCTCGCATAGGCCTAGGTTGGATTACTCCCTTAGGGGTCCATCAGACCACATTCCATTGGTTCTGATTCTTCCAGTCATTCCCACTATTGTGGAGACTCACAGGAAAATCCTGCCACATAACAGTGGTGAAGAGGTAGTGCTCTTCCTCACTGATGTTATCCGGGACCTCCGTAAAGTAGCTAGACTTCCAGAACCTACTACCACTGATGAGGTCAAAGCTGCAGTTCATGCTGTGGCAGAGGCCTTCTCCACTGCATGGGAAGCCCATGCAGTGGATATCATGATCACTCGCCGCTCTAAGCCCTGGTGGAACCAGGAATGCTGCAAAACCTTTGGGAGGTATCATGAGACTTGTTCTCACGATGACTAGTCTAATTTTAGACATGCTAAGAAGTGTGCTAAATGCAACTTCTTTGATGCTTACATCGAGGAGATTGCTTCTACTAACAAGTGACTGTGGGACCTTATGGAATAGGTCCAAAAGCAGAAACCTCCACCCTGCAAGGCTATCCAGTACAATGGAGAGCCATGTCATGCACTCCCGGATCTCTGGGATGCACTCCACAATACCTACAACTTGGCCTCTGGCTGAGCTGTAGATATTTCTGTTCTTGATCCGCTGCCAAGTCTTTTGGCTAGGGAGTAGGTCCATTTCTCAGCCTTAGAGCTGATGAATGCCCTGAGTGTATGCTCAGGTGTGTTTGCCCCGGGGCCAGACTATGTAACGTGGACCCACCTCAAAGAGATTGCCGAGGACCCCAATGTCCTTCGGTTGTTCATTGGGATAGCTAATGCCTGCATGCAGGTGGGTTGGTCGGCCTAATGGTTGAGTGGTTTGGGTGTAGGCTTAATTCCTACCAGGCTGCTTGGCTAGAAGGTCCTGGGTTTGAAACCTGTGGGGGAAGATTTATTCTCAACCATGGGAAGTACTAGTGCACAAGGCATAGTTGCTTAGCAATATTCCCAGATGATACCAGATTAGGTTGTGTGGTCCTGTTTGGCATTGTTTGGTGCTGTCACAGGCTAGCATGGGAGTTGTCACACCCAGCCACATAGCAAGTCACAGTGTGACCCAGCTGTGTGCATCACCCAAGTCCAATATTGGCCAAAGACAGTGGTGCCCTAATACCGGGGCCTAACTTGGGAGGATTACCTAAGCCACTGCTGGAGATAGGGCATTATAAGAAGGGGAATGTCATGATAACAGTCCGACTCAGGGTATGCTGAAAAAAGCTGCCGAGATAGGATACCCCTCCTGGGCTGCTTCGGCATAGTTCTGGTAGTTAGTAGACATAACCCAATCTTCAGATTGAGGATGCTGACTAAGTTGGCTTAAAATAACCTCAGGACCAATCTGATAGTGGTGTCTGCAAGGTGTAGATCTCAGACAGTTAAGTACGGGGATCCGGGCCATAAGGCATACCAAACCGGCTGCTGAGGAACGGAAAGCAACTCCGGGGTAGTGCCTGGGTGAAGTTGTGGGCCGTAGTAGGTGATGTACTGGGGTATGCTGAAAAAAGCTGCCAGTTATCAGAGAATGCTCACCTGGCTCGAGAGGACTAAATCCTACATCGGTTGGCCTGGTACAGGAAAAATAGCCAGGTTCCAGGTCAAGTTGATTCCACATCGTCATTGGCTAAGGCTGGTAGTAAGAGACCCCTCAAGGGGCTCTGTAGATGGGTATGGCTTGCCAGTCTCTATTGACCAGCTTGTTAGTTTTCTTAAATGCAATCCTCTAGCATTTGTATTTAAGTCCAACAGACTGTTTGCGGGAGTTGGATAATGCAACGCGGCCCCTGCTAGCTTCCCGCATCTCTGACATGTGTAGAAGTTAATTGTGAATTGACACATACCCTCCTTATGGAGGGGAGGCTAGGGGTCGCTCACTTCTTTGGTCTAGGATTCATGCATCCGTGCGTGTTTCCACGACCGTTCACCCAGACCGCCTATTGGCAGTCTAGTTTGGCCAGGGGAGAGCCTATCTTCGTAAACTACTCTTTGTACTCTGCATGTCATAGTAGATACAGGTGGACTGCAATCACGCACCACCTTAAACATGTTGATTTAAAAAAAAAAAAAAAAAGCATGCGGGTAGGTTATTGGCCATCCCATTTCAAGGAGAGCTTGTCAGTGATCATACCGAAGCCAGGCAAGCCGTCCTACTCAATGCCCAAGGTGTTCAGGCCCATTGTGCTCCTTTTTTTTTTTTTTTTTTTTTTGATCATGGCCTAAGGCCGATTTATTATGCGGCGCTCGAACACAGCCCGCGGCCGGAATACAAACAAGTAAACAGGCGGGTATCTACGGAGAACGTGGTAACTACGCCCTACCAAGCAAGAGTACCGTTGCCCAAAGCCAACGGTAGGAGGAATTGCGTCCTACTCCCGAGCCCAGAGGGCGAGGGGAGTGGACGCCAGAGGAGGTGAGTGGGCAGGGAGGTCCCCCAACCAGCGACCCAGTCCGAAGACCAGGCCTGGTCAGTAGGTGTTAATTCACTGTAAATGCCCGGCGGTGGAGGCACACCCAGTTACTAGCCCAGCTAAGCCCCAACCCCCCTTTACTAAGACCCAGTCCCCCAGCCACGGTCACCCTTGCCAGAGTAATTGACTGCACCATTTGTGTGGCTATCGGCATCTTCACCACACCTAGTCACTGTAGGGTCCAGGTCCGTTCATCGGTCATCGGAACTGTCGCCAGGTCTTCGCCAGGGGTTACTGGTGCCGGACAATAACCCACCTACCCTAAGCCAGTTATCCAATTCCCTAGGGAATGGATGGGAAGGCGAACGCCTGGGGGTTCGCTTTCAAGAACTTGACAAGGGCACCCGGCGTAGCAGGGTACCCCCGAGAGGAATCAAACCGACTGCAGTTGGTCCCGCGTACGGAGCCCCTTGAGGGAATAAAGCTCCTAGAGGCCCAGAAATGGGGGTCTTGAGACGTTGTGTGCCCGTAGAATGCCCAGCATGTTCCCAGGCTCCCATATTGGTGTCGCATCCGGCCATGTTGCAGGGACTTTGCCCCTCCCTCCTAAGAGGTAAAGCCTTTAGCTTGGGCGAACACCCCACTACTGAGAGAGCGCGGTATCCCTGAGGACCGGCCCGCCGTTCGCTTGAGGCATCCTTCCTATATGGTGCACGGACGGGATCTCACCGCTTGACTGCGCACGCCGCCACCCCAAAACCAGACCTCTCGCATGGTAACAACTCAAATGGGTACACCCCGATCTTCACGGGGACCCACCGACAGAGGATTTTGACCTCTCGAGCCGGGCCGCTCCTTCTCGGTAACCGGGCAGCTTTTTTCAGCATGCTCCCAGTAAACGGCCCGCTACGGTCCACTAGTTGGGCAGGCAGAGGCCACGAAGGCGTACCTCCAAGGCGCAACCCCTGGACTAGCTTCCCGTTCCCCCGCAGCCGCTTTTGCTATGCCCTACCCCCAGAGGAGGTGACTTGTCTTTGGGTGCGGATCCGCGTGCTAATACTGGCGGGGATCTCTGTCTCGCAGGGGGCGCTACCAGGGTGGTGTTCACATTGGATTACCTAAGCAACCCGTGGAACGGATTACTTAAGCATTCCACGGAACAGGCGCCAATCAACCCGAGTTTCCCCAAGTCAACCCGAACCCGCCTGTGCCCTGGAGTTTGGCGTATCCCTACTAACGACCAGGTGCTACCCCCAGAGGGGTTCCCAAAGGCATGGCGACACTGGTGGGGGGTGGCCTGTCCTTTTGGTCGGCTTGTTATCACTCCGTTCCCCCTATTATCGTCCCCTATCCTTTCGGTCCCTTTCGGGTGCGACAGGGCGGCTTTTTTCAGCACGCTCCCCACCGACGTGCACGCACGATTGGGGGTGGGCCTGGATGTCCGTCGTCAGCTGGTATAGCCCAGCCTCGAGATACTAGCCAGACTTGACCTGCAGTAGAGGTAAAAACCCACATGCGAACCCTATACGGGACTGCAAGCCCATCTAATTAGTAGAAGGGCCGCCACCACTGACGACCAGCGAGTGCAAGCGAGCGAGGTGGCCAGTATCCCAGCCTTTAAGACCCTTTACCAAGGGGCCGCCTCGTCGACCTGTGTGTATAGGCGTCAGTCAGATGAACGGTGGGGATATACCCACCTTTAATCGCCTTTACCAAGGGCGCGCCGCCCATCGACCAAGTAACGTTGCCACACGGACCGCCCCCCTACAGCCAGCGAAGGCTCAGAAAAGACCCAGGCCCATGAGAGAGAGCCCAGGAGATGAAAGGTGCGATGGGGAAAGGAAGTGGAAAAAGTGATGGTGGTGGTAACAAGTCAAGGAGCGATGGCATAAACTCAATGTAGCAACTGTTCAGAAGGCCTGGAAAGTCACTTTCCAGGACTCCTCTTATCGCGGTTCTAACTTCCTTGTTCTCAAGGACAGTAAGAAAAAAGTTCTACAGGTGACATACCTCCATGGGGGTTCTTGGCTTCCTTCCTTTCCCTCTCAGTCCATCGCGACAAGAGTGAATCATGCCATTCTCGGGCACACTCCAACCGGCGAGTATCACTCCCAGTTTCATCCTCTGGAGCCTGCTGGCTGCAAGTGTGGGGCTCCTTTGGAGACTCGCACTCATATCTTGTGCTCTTGTCCATTGTACAAGAGACGTCGTGGCCTGCCAGTCTCCCTTGACCAGCTGGTTAGTTTCCTTAAGCGTAATTCTTCTGCGTTTGTGTTTAAGACCAACACACTGCTTGTGGGAGTTGGATAATGCAGTGCAACCCCTGCTAGCTTCCCATGTCTCCGACGTGTGTAGAAGTTAATTGCGAATCGATGCATACTCTCCTTAGAGAGGGGAGGCTAGGGGTTGCTTGTATATCTGGTCTAGGATTTGTGTGTCCGTGCATGTTTCCACGACCATTCACCCAGACCACCTGTCAGCAGTCTAGTTCGGCCAGGGGAGAGCCAATCTTCGAATACCCTCCTTTTGTAGACTACATGTCATAGTAGATACAGGTGGACTACGAGTGCGCACCACCTTAAACATGTTGATTTAAAAAATAAAAAAAAAGGAGGGCCTTGATACAGGTACCCTCGTAAAACCATAAACAAAACCCATATGTAGCAATGGGCACTACACATGAGTGATAAAGAGTCCTCTTCTGATTAGGAAGAAGACCTCGCAATGAGTTACCAAGCATGCCCATGGCCTTGACCATGGACAGAGACTTAGTAGCATAATGCTGAACATGTTCTTTAAAGGTAAGAGTGCGATTGAAGAAAAAACCCAAGTACCTCCAATGGGTCTTAGGGCGTAACGGAGTATTGCTGGTATGGGGAGCATACCCCAAATCCAGTGGTGGGTTGTCATCTCCCCATTTATGGGAGAAGTGAAACACTTCGGACTTGTTGTGCTCAACAGCAAGTCCAAATGAAGTAGTCAGGTGATATATAATCTGGTATGCCTGCTTAAGGCATACCAGATTAGGTTCCCAGGTTTTTGCCTGGGCAATGGCCAGGCCATCGTTGACATATGAGAGAAGGGTACTCCCAAGTGCAATTGCCTCCCTGTCATAGAGTTTCATGAAGGGAGCAAGATAAAGGCCGGAGAGGACAGGAGAGAGTGATGAGCCCTGGCCTATCCCGATGTCCGCCTGTCTGAGATCAGACTTGTGGTCTCCCCATGCATACTGCATAGAGTGGCCAACCAAATAAGAGGCAAAGAATCTACCCACACAGGGGTTGAATCCTTGCTTCCGTAAAATTGCCAACAACATAGAGTGGTTGAGCAAAGGAAAAAACTGAGCAATGTCAAAAGCAACAACACTAGTCTTGAGGCCCTTGGCCCACCCTGCATGAACAATGTGGGTTAGGAGCATCCCAGCATCATCAGTGGACCTCTGACAGATACCACTGAGCTGATTTGGATGAAAGACTCCATGCTTGACCAAGTCAAACTGGAGGCAATTCAAGATCATTTTCTCGATAAGCTTGCCAAAGGTGTTCAGGAGCACAATGGGCCATCGCTCCTTGACTTGTTACCACCACCATCACTTTTTCCACTTCCTTTCCCCATCGCACCTTTCATCTCCTGGGCTCTCTCTCATGGGCCTGGGTCTTTTCTGAGCCTTCGCTGGCTGTAGGGGGGCGGTCCGTGTGGCAACGTTACTTGGTCGATGGGCGGCGCGCCCTTGGTAAAGGCGATTAAAGGTGGGTATATCCCCACCGTTCATCTGACTGACGCCTATACACACAGGTCGACGAGGCGGCCCCTTGGTAAAGGGTCTTAAAGGCTGGGATACTGGCCACCTCGCTCGCTTGCACTCGCTGGGTCGTCAGTGGTGGCGGCCCTTCTACTAATTAGATGGGCTTGCAGTCCCGTATAGGGTTCGCATGTGGGTTTTTACCCCTACTGCAGGTCAAGTCTGGCTAGTATCTCGAGGCTGGGCTATACCAGCTGACGACGGACATCCAGGCCCACCCCCAATTGTGCGTGCACGTCGGTGGGGAGCGTGCTGAAAAAAGCCGCCCTGTCGCACCCGAAAGGGACCGAAAGGATAGGGGACGATAATAGGGGGAACGGAGTGATAACAAGCCGACCAAAAGGACAGGCCACCCCCCACCAGTGTTGCCATGCCTTTGGGAACCCCTCTGGGGGTAGCGCCTGGTCGTTAGTAGGGATACGCCAAACTCCAGGGCACAGGCGGGTTCGGGTTGACTTGGGGAAACTTGGGTTGATTGGCGCCCGTTCCGTGGAATGCTTAAGTAATCCGTTCCACGGGTTGCTTAGGTAATCCAATGTGAACACCACCCTGGTAGCGCCCCCTGCGAGACAGAGATCCCCGCCAGTATTAGCACGCGGATCCGCACCCAAAGACAAGTCACCTCCTCTGGGGGTAGGGCATAGCAAAAGCGGCTGCGGGGGAACGGGAAGCTAGTCCAGGGGTCGCGCCTTGGAGGTACGCCTTCGTGGCCTCTGCCTGCCCAACTAGTGGACCGTAGCGGGCCGTTTACTGGGAGCATGCTGAAAAAAGCTGCCCGGTTACCGAGAAGGAGCGGCCCGGCTCAAGAGGTCAAAATCCTCTGTCGGTGGGTCCCCGTGAAGATCGGGGTGTACCCATTTGAGTTGTTACCATGCGAGAGGTCTGGTTTTGGGGTGGCGGCGTGCGCAGTCAAGCGGTGAGATCCCGTCCGTGCACCATATAGGAAGGATGCCTCAAGCAAACGGCGGGCCGGTCCTCAGGGATACCGCGCTCTCTCAGTAGTGGGGTGTTCGCCCAAGCTAAAGGCTTTACCTCTTAGGAGGGAGGGGCAAAGTCCCTGCAACATGGCCGGATGCGACACCAATATGGGAGCCTGGGAACATGCTGGGCATTCTACGGGCACACAACGTCTCAAGACCCCCATTTCTGGGCCTCTAGGAGCTTTATTCCCTCAAGGGGCTCCGTACGCGGGACCAACTGCAGTCGGTTTGATTCCTCTCGGGGGTACCCTGCTACGCCGGGTGCCCTTGTCAAGTTCTTGAAAGCGAACCCCCAGGCGTTCGCCTTCCCATCCATTCCCTAGGGAATTGGATAACTGGCTTAGGGTAGGTGGGTTATTGTCCGGCACCGGTAACCCCTGGCGAAGACCTGGCGACAGTTCCGATGACCGATGAACGGACCTGGACCCTACAGCGACTAGGTGTGGTGAAGATGCCGATAGCCACACAAATGGTGTGGTCAATTACTCTGGCAAGGGTGACCGTGGCTGGGGGACTGGGTCTTAGTAAAGGGGGGTTGGGGCTTAGCTGGGCTAGTAACTGGGTGTGCCTCCACCGCCGGGCATTTACAGTGAATTAACACCTACTGACCAGGCCTGGTCTTCGGACTGGGTCGCTGGTTGGGGGACCTCCCTGCCCACTCACCTCCTCTGGCGTCCACTCCCCTCGCCCTCTGGGCTCGGGAGTAGGATGCAATTCCTCCTACCGTTGGCTTTGGGCAACGGTACTCTTGCTTGGTAGGGCGTAGTTACCACGTTCTCCATAGATACCCGCCTGTTTACTTGTTTGTATTCCAGCCGCGGGCTGTGTTCGAGCGCCGCGTAATAAATCGGCCTTAGGCCATGATCAAAAAAAAAAAAAAAAAAAACATTGAGTTTATGCAGCGAATTGATAGATGTTGCTGGACAAGGTCCAGTGGCAACCCATAGGTTGGTGGCAAATAAATGCACCTCCTGATGAATGGACCATTTTGCCAAAGACAGAACAGACCAGAAAGTGAGGGAACAGTCAGGACGACCCCTGAACCATTCCAACAGAAGATGACACACAGTCAGGGAGTGTCCCTGGCCAGAGTGTACAGACAGGTCAAGAGCTTGCTTGGCAGAACCAATCGAGTCTGTGAAGACCGCAATATGTACAGCCTCAGAAACTGCCACAGCAGTTCCCAAAGCCATGCGAATGGCGAATAGATCAGCATCTGGGGCTGTAACCTTGCCAGTTGGATGATGTGTTATATGAAGCAAATGTGTCCCTCTATAAATGTGGGCAGCCAAAACTGCCTGGAAGTCCCCAACCAGCAGCAAACTCACATCCGCCGCTGCATAGACAACCTGTCCATCCTCACAATACCCACGAAGGGTATTGTTGAGCAAATCCACCTGACAACCCACAGGGTTTCCACTGAGCGAGGTATCATATATCTTGTAAGTCACCTGGGTCACATAGCAGTCCAGGAGACGAGAACCTGGGGACGCCTCAAGTGCAAAAGGCTCGAATGTCTCCATTAAGTCTGGCAAACGAGAGTTTGCCTCTGTCACCGGCCCCTTGACCTTGACTGCCTGGGCGGGGGTCATGAGAGCGATCAATCTGGGGTGTGGAATACAACCCCCTATATACTGATGCCCCATAACTGAGTGAACAGGGTGGTTCTCAGACAAGGTGGCAACCCTGTGGATGGCATAGGTAGCCAGCTTCTTGAGATGAAGATGGATGGGGAGGAGGTCAGCCAAGGCCTCAGCTCCTCCGGTAGGGCTGGTGTGGAATGCACCAGTGATCCACAACGCAGCTTTACGTTGCATAGTGTTAAGTTGTTTCAGAAGGGCCTTGTTACGGGCACCTTTGTAAAACCATAATCGGAACCCATACATAGTAATAGGCACTACACATAAGTGATACAGAGTCCTCTTCTGAGCAGGAAGAAGACCTCATGATGAGTTACCAAGTATGCCCATGGCCTTAACTGTGGACAGAGACTTAGTAGCATAATGTCGAACATGCTCTTTGAATGTAAGAGCCTGATCGAAGAAAAAACCCAAGTACCTCCAATGGGTCTTAGGGCATAGCGGAGTATCACCAGTATGGGGAGCATACCCCAAATCCAGTGGTGGATTATCATCTTTTTTTTTTTTTTTTTTTTTTTAAATCAACATGTTTAAGGTGGTGCGCGATTGCAGTCCACCTGTATCTACTATGACATGCAGAGTACAGAGAGTAGTTTACGAAGATAGGCTCTCCCCTGGCCAAACTAGACCACCGACAGGTGGTCTGGGTGAACGGTCGTGGAGACACGCACGGACGCGTGAATCCTAGACCAGATATGTGGAGCGACCCCTTGCCTCCCCTCCCTAAGGAGAGTATGCATCAATTCGCAATTAACTTCTACACATGCCAGAGACATGGGAAGCTAGCAGGGGTCGTGCCGCGTTATCCAACTCCCGCAAGCAGTATGTTGGCCCTAAACGCGAACACAGAAGGATTACGTTTAAGAAAATTAACCAGCTGGTCAAGAGAGACCGGCAGGCCATGATGCCTCTTGTACAATGGACAAGAGCACAAAATATGAGTGCGGGTTTCCAGAGGAGCCCCACACTCGCAGCCAACAGGCTCTAGAGGATGGAACCGGGAGCGATACTCGCCGGTTGGAGCATGCCCGAGGATGGCACGGTTCGCCCTCGTCGCAATAGACTGAGAGGGAAAAGAAGGAAGCCAAGAACCCCCATGGAGGTACGTTGGCTGTAAAACTTTATTCTTACTGTCCTTGAGAACAAGGAAGTTTGAACCGTGATAAGAGGAGTCCTGGAAAGTGACTTTCCAGGCCTTCTGAATGGTTGCTGCGTTGACCTTACACAGCGAATCAATAGATGTCGCTGGACGACGTCCAGTGGCAACCTGTAGGTCAGTGGCAAATACATGCACATCCTGATGAATGGACCATTTCGCTGATGACGGAACGGACCAGAAAGTGAGGGAGCGGTCGGGACGATTCCTGAACCACTCCAACAAGAGATGACACACAGCCAGGGAGTGTCCCTGGCCTGGTGGATTATCATCTCCCCGTTTACAGGAGAAATGAAAAACTTCGGACTTGTCATGCTCGACGGCAAGTCCAAATGAAGTAGTTAGGTGATATATAATCTGGTATGCCTGCCTAAACCAGATTAGGTTTCCAGGTTTTTGCCTGGGTGATGGCAAGGCCATTGTTGACGTATGAGAGAAGGGTACTCCCAAGCATGATTGCCTCCCTATCATAGAGTTTCATGAAGGGGGCGAGATAGAGGCTGGAGAGGACAGGAGAGAGTGATGAGCCCTGACCTACCCTAACGTCCGCCTGTCTAAGGTCAGACTTATGGTCTCCCTACGCATACTGTGTGGAGTGGCCGACTAAATAAGAGGCAAAGAATCTACCCACACAGGGGTCAAATCCTTACTTCCATAGAATCACCAACAACATGTTGTGGTTGAGCGAAGGAAAGAACTGAGCGATGTCAAAAGTGACAACACTAGTCTTGAGGTCCTTGGCCCACCCTGCATGAACAATGTGGGTTAGGAGCATCCCAGCATCATCAGTGGACCTCTGACGGATACCACTGAGCTGATTTGGATAAAAAACTCCATGTTTGACAGAGTCAAACTGGAGGCGATTCGAGATCATCTTCTCGATGAGTTTACCAAAGGTGTTCAGGAGCACAATGGGCCTGAATGCCTTGGGCATTGAGTAGGATGGCTTGCCTGGCTTCAGTATGATAACCGACAAGCTTTCCTTGAAATGGGATGGCCAATGACCCATACGCATGCAGGCATTAGCTATCCCAATGAATAGCCAAAGGACATCGGGGTCCTCAGTGATCTCTTTGAGGTGGGTCCATGTTACATGGTCCAGCCCCGGGGCAGACACACCCGAGCATGTGCTCAGGGCGTCCATCAGCTCTAAGGCTGAAAAATGGACCCACTCCCTTGCCGGAAGGCTTAGCAGTGGATCAAGAACAGAAATATCCACAGCCCAGCCAGAAGCTGAGTTGTAGGTATTGTGGAGTGCATCCCAGAGATCCAGGAGTGCATGACATAAGACCTGGGATGAGAACTTGGATACCCTCAAGGGGGCATACATCGTTCTTTTCAATCTTTTTGTAGTGTTCGCACTTGTCATGGAGCATGACAAGTCCGAGCTCTTCCACTTCTCCAGGAAGTCTGGAGATGTCAATCCCCCCCTGGACTTGGGCTTCGGTCCATTCACAGGGGACACTCCTCTTCGCCCTAAGACCTATTGGAGGTACCTGGGCTTCTACTTCGATCGTGCTCTGAATTTTCAGGAACATGTTCGACATTATTCTACCAAAGCCCTCTCCACCATAAAAGTGATGGGGATGCTGGGTAACTCCTCCCGCGGTCTGACCCCCAGGCAGAAGCAGCTCCTCTTCAGGTCATGTGTCGTGCCTATCGCGACATATGGCTTCAGTCTGTGGTATTTTGATAAGGCTTGGTGTAAGGGCCTCATCAAATCCCTAAACACTATGCAATGCAAGGCTGCGTTGTGGATCACCGGCGCGTTCCGCACCTCCATCTGGCGGCACCAAGGCCCTCGCTGGCCTCATCCCCATCCACCTCCATCTGAAGAAGTTGGCCTCAAGAGCGAACTACCGTCTCTCCACCCTCTCCGATACTCACCCTCTTCGATCCCTCCTCGATCGTCCAAATGCCAAGGGTGCCCCTCTGCACCCTCTCTCCATCTCCCTCCTGTCTGACTGTCTTGTCGGACGGGTCAAGGGTTCCCTTATGGAGGCTGTTTCCGTGCTCCCATCCCTTACTGAACAGTTTGACCCCTGCTCTGCAGTGGCTCAGCCTGGTCACCGTCTCCTGGACCACTTTGTGGCCCAGGTCTCCTTCCACGACTCTCCTCGCTCACGTAACGAGAGAGCTGTGCATATAAGGCATCTGAATAGCACCCTGGACCGTGCTAATGCCAACCCTCGGGCTCTCACTGTGGCCACAGACGCTAGTCTGCCGCTGCGGGGGGAGTTCCAGGCAGTCTCTGCTGCCCATATCTACCGGTCGGGCCGGCGTGTCTTTCAGATGAGACATGCGGCAGGTCGAGAGACGGCTCCTGATGCTGAGCTGTACACTATCCGGATCGCAATTGGAAAGGCCGTCAGCCTCCCTGATTGCGACTCCATTGTCTTGTTCACTGACTCACTTGGCTCGGCCAGGAGAGCGGTGGACCCTTCCGTTCACTCAGACTCATTTGCTTGCCGTGTGTAACGCTCTTATGGAGTGGTTCGAGGGTCACCCTGAATGCTCCATTCACATCTGGCACACCTACTCTTCGGAGAAGTGGGCCATTCACAGTACCGTACACCAATACTGCACCGAACTTCAGGTCACTGCAGGTTCCCGTCCGCAGACCTCCCTTGACTCCCTTCGTCAGAGGGTCATCAAATCCTGCCAGGATGCCTGGATCACTCGATTCCAGGATCCTACTTACTCGGGTAGCCAGTTCATGGCTCTCGAAGGGCGTAACGGTAAGCCCCTCTAGCCCACTTACCTCCATAGAGGTTTGTGGCTGCCCTCTGCCACAGCAGAGTCCAACTCGCTGTCCACCTGCATGTGTAGGGTTATACTCAACCATGTGCCTATCGGGGCCTATAGGTCTCGGTTCTTCCAGGATGAACCATTCTGGTGTCCATGCGGGGCTCCTTTTGAGTCTCATATGCATATTCTTACCAACTGCGGTCAGTTTGACACCTCTCGGGGGTACCCTGCTACACGGGGTGCCCCTGTCAAGTTCTTGAAGGCGAACCCCCAGGCATTCGCTTTCCCATCCGTTCCCCAGGGAATTGGATAACTGGCTCAGGGTAGGTGGGTTATTGTCCGGCACCAGTGGCCCCTGGCAAAGACTTGGCAACCGTTTCGATGACCGATGAATGGACCTGGACCCTACAGCAACTAGGTGTGGTGAAGATGCCGATAGCCACACAAATGGTGCAGTCAATTACTTTGGCAAGGGTGACCGTGGCTGGGGGACTGGGTTTTAGTAAGAGGGAGTTGGGGCCTAGCTGGGCTAGTAACTGGGTACGTCTCCACCGCTGGGCATTTACAGTGAATTAACACCTACTGACTGGGCCTGGTCTTTGGACTGGGTCGCTGGTTGGGGGACCTCCCTGCCCACTCGCCTCCTCTGGCGTCCACTCCCCTCACCCTCCAGGCTCGGGAGTAGGACACAATTCCTCCTACCATTGGTTTTGGGCAACGGTACTTTTGCTTGGTAGGGCATAGTTACTATTTCTCCGTAGATACCCAGGGTGAGGTCTAGACCAATGTCTGTCCCGATGGAGATCAGGGACTGCGAGGTGCCTGAGTGGGAGCCATAATTAGGGTTCTACAACTCAGAATGGCAATTAAAATTGCCGCCCATATAGATATGCTTGGGCAATGCAGCAGCCCAGTCCGAAAGGAACCAAATTGCAGTATGCTCCGAGTCAGAGTAAACGTTCATGAGATTCAAGGTCTTGCCCCCCAAAAAGAAGGAGAGGACCATGATGTCACAGTGATTGATGAGATCCATCCAATAGGATGGTCTCAGAGAAGCCAACCGGTTATGGACAAATGTCATAACCTATGGGTCAGAGCCAGGCTCTGGGGCCCGAACCATGCACAGCCACTCGGGGTGCTTGGGGGCACCAATAATGTTGTCCCCCTCAACAGAAGTTGTAGAGGGAGCAGATCTGATGAACTGCCAAGGAGGTTCTTGAACAAAGAGGATGTCAAAGTGATCTTTGATATCCTCAAGTAAAGTGTCAACTAAATCATAATTTTTATTTACATTCTGTTGATACATGCATATATTCTGTAGTTCTAAGGGCCACCTATTCATTGGCAAGCTGTAGAATATGAGGGTTGGTGAGGGGAGATTGCCATCGAAGATGGTTGTTACTCACCTTGTGATAGAATTTCTTGATTTTCTCGGGTTCAAACCAAGCATCAAAAAATTTGCACTTCTTCGAGGTCGTATGGTGTGGACCTCGGCAGTTGAGACAATGAGGACAAGGCTCATCCGCCAGTGTAGGAGGGATGGGTGGCTGCACATTGGAGTTACCCTTGCAGCAGCCGCAGAGAGTTTGGTGATGTTCCTTGCAATGAGGACCACCACAGGTCGGGCATTTCAAGGCCTGCGCCTTGCAGAACTGAATGGGGTGGCCCCAGTGGAAGCATTGCTTACACAGAGACACTCCCAGAGAGGCTGCAGATGGCCTGATAGGACAGGCATATCCACCGATATGGAGCGACTTCTGGAGGAGGGAGTTTGCTTGTTGACCCTTCTGAGAGTCATGGATATTGAAGTACACCATGGTGGTATCAGACGCCTCAGAGTTCCTCAAAATATGGGGGGGTCCCGTTAATGTGAACAGATCCGAAAATGCTGTGCACTTCATGATCTGTTCAATCTCGAAAGAGGACCAGTGCATCTTGCCAATCTGAAGAAAGGGACGTCAATGACCTTGAGATAGGACTTTGACTGGGGGAGGCCAACTGTAAAAACAGTTCCCTGAGGGACGGCCTTCGAGATCCATGTCTTGGTGACCTCAAGGTCAGCAGGAGTGGGGACAGCATTGGTGCACAGAGCAAACCCCCCATACTCGGCAGAGGTAGACTCTGCTCGAATATGAAGGCATGAATTGATGAAACCACAGTTAACCATGGTCTTGAGGTGGAATGAGGAGACTTCGGGGGCAGCCTCGAAGTCAATGATTATCTGGCACCATGAGAGGCCAGCGGTAGTCATTCTGGGCCTCTTTTTAGAAGCTTTGGATTTGGGAGGAGAGGCTTGCTCGCCCATGGCGAGAATCCTGTCCAGAGGAAGCAAGGGAAACATCTGTGCGAGTTGCACTACAGTCCCCAATGCTGTAGTCACCTTCCCCTTCTCTTTTGGTTGGGGGACAGGCTCTTTAGCCACTGCAGAGAACATTCTCTTGTTCCCTGGCTTGGCAGCTGGAGTAGAAGGAGTGGGAGGAGCCACCAGCTTGTACTGGTAGGTCCTCTTGCCCGTGAGAGGAGATGGTCCAACCCCAATGGGACAAGAACCACTCAGAGCACCCTCTAGACCAGGCATTGGAATGTCTGGGTCCTAGGGGGGAGGCCCAGCCAGGGGAGACCGGGGGACAGCTTGAGCCCTTGGCACTGGAGGAGTACGAGGGGCAGGAGGAGGAGGAGCAGGAGCGGCAGGGGCCAGTCCCATAGATACTGCCAGGACGGTACCAATGGTAGGCATCCTGAAGCCAAGTTCGACAGTGGACCACCCACTGTCGTCGATAGCCTTGCACAATCGAATAATTGATTGCACAAGGGGGTATACTGACTTCCCCGGGAGGGTAGTCCAGTCGATATTCTCCACCATCTTGTTAAGGAAGGTGGAGATGAGGTCCAGCGAGTCCGAGGCCGCTTCGAGGTCCCCTGCAACACTTTTGACAGTGTTAAGAAGGTGACAGGAGTACGGGGACAAGGAGCTGGTGGAGGAGGGTGCAGGGCTAGGTGCGCTGGGGGTAACCCAAGGGGGGGTGATGGGATCTTCTTCGTATCCCATGAACCCACTATAATCCTCCACTGCAGGCCCAGGCAATGGCAAGGGAGCGCAAGAAGGGGTACGAGAACCCTCCTGCCGGTAGGGGTTCTGAGAACGTCCGGGGGTCCTCTAGAGCAACTAGATTCGCACGAATGGTGGATGGGCCCTGTTGAGGACCCGTGGATAGTGTCGAGGGTGTCGGGGGACTCAGGAACCTGGCGCCTGGTCCCCCCGCCGAATGGGGGTAGCGATGACATGTGGAATGGCCGTGGGTGTATTGCTAGTAGACTAGGACACTGAAACAAGCGAGTACAACGATTAAGACAATGAGGACAGTTTGTTTATGCTTGTTTACTGGTGGAAGTACCAAATCAAGAAGCGATGTAACAAGGCCCTCCTGAAGCAACTTAACACTATGCAGCGCAAAGCGGCATTGTGGATCACTGGTGCATTCTGCACCAGCCCTACCAGAGGAGCTGAGGCCTTGGCTGGCCTCATCCCCATCCACCTCCATCTCAAGAAACTGGCTTCCCGTGCCGTCCACAGGATTGCCACACTTTCTGAGAACCACCCTGTTTGCTCCATCATGGGGTGTCAGTATATAGGGGGATGTGTTCCACATCCCAGATCGATCACTCTCATGACCCCCGCTCAGGCGGGTAAGGTCAAGGGGCCAGTCACAGAGGCAAACTCTCGCTTGCCGGACCTGACGGAGACGTTCGAGCCGTTTGTGCTTGAAGCGTCGCCAGGTTCTCGTCTCATGGACCGCTTCGCGGCCCAGGTGACTTATAAAACGTACGATGCCTCGCTCGGTGGAAACCCGGCGGGTCGTCAAGTGGATTTGCTCAATGATACCCTTCGTGGGTATCGTGAGGATAGACAGGTTGTCTACGTAGCGACGGACGCAAGTCTGCCACTGGTTGGAGACTTCCAGGCGGTTTCTGCTGCCCATGTTTATAGGGGAACACGCTTGCTTCGTGCAACGCGTCACCCAGCTGGCAAGGTTACAGCCCCAGATGCTGAACTTTTTGCCATTCGTATGGCCTTGGGGACTGCTGTGGCAGTCTCTGAGGCTGTACACATTGCGGTCTTCACGGACTCGATTGGTTCCGCCAAGCGAGCTCTTGACCCGTCTGTGCACTCTGGCCAGGGACACTCCCTGGCTGTGTGTCGTCTCTTGTTGGAGTGGTTCAGGAATCGTCCCGACCGCTCCCTCACTTTCTGGTCTGTTCCGTCATCGGCGAAATGGTCCATTCATCAGGATGTGCATTTATTTGCCACCGAACTACAGGTTGCCGCTGGGCGTAGCCCAGTGACATCGATCGACTCGCTGCATAAAGTCAACGTAGCAACTATTCAGAAGGCCTGGAAAGTCGCTTTCCAGGACTCCTCTTATCGCAGTTCTAACTTCCTTACTCTTAAGGATAGTAAGAACAAAGTGTTACAGCCGACGTACCTCCATGGGGGTTCGTGGCTTCCGTCTTTTCCCTCTCAGTCCATTGCGACGAGAGCAAACCGTGCCATCCTCGGGCACGCTCCAACCGGCGAGTATCGCTCCCGGTTTCATCCTCTAGAGCCTGTTGGCTGCGAGTGCGGGGCTCCTCTGGAGACCTGCACTCATATCCTGTGCTCTTGTCCTCTGTACAAGAGACGTCGTGGCCTGCCGGTCTCCGTTGACCAGCTGGTATCTTTTCTTAAACGCAACCCTTCTGCATTTGCGTTTAAGTCCAACACACCGCTTGCTGGAGTTGGATAACGCGATGCGACCCCTGCTAGCTTCCCATGTCTCTGACGTGTGTAGAAGTTAATTGCGAATTGACGCATACTCTCCTTGGGGAGGGGAGGCAAGGGGTCGCTCTGCACATCTGGTCTAGGACTCGTGCATCCGTGCGTGTTTCCACGACCGTTCACCCAGACCGCCTGTCGGCAGTCTAGTTCGGCCAGGGGAGAGCCTGTCTTCTTATATCCTTACATTGTAGCCTACATGTCACAGTAGATACAGGTGGACTGTGATCGCGCACCACCTTAAACATGATGATTTAAAAAAAAAAAAAAAAAAAAGCTCTCATGATCCCCACTCAGGTGGTCAAGGTCAAGGGACCAGTCACAGAGGCAAACTCTCATTTGCCAGACTTAACGGAGGTGTTCGAGCTGTTTGCACTCAAAGCATCACCAGGTTCTCACCTCCTGGACCACTATGTGGCCCAGGTGACTTATAAAATGTATGATGCCTTGCTCAGTGGAAACCCTGCGGGTCGTCAGGTGGATTTGCTCGATAATACTCTTCGTGAGTATCGTGAGAACAGACAGGTTATCTACGCAGCAATGG
This sequence comes from Chlorophyllum brunneum, assembly GCA_963576785.1. NCBI lineage: Eukaryota > Fungi > Basidiomycota > Agaricomycetes > Agaricales > Agaricaceae > Chlorophyllum > Chlorophyllum brunneum. The sequence continues at coordinate 820,692 of OY756149.1, forward strand.
ACATGAGTCTGCCGCTGATTGGGGATTACCAGGCAGTTTTGGCTGCCCATGTTTACAGGGGGATGCGTTTGCTTTGTGCATCGCATCACCCAGCTGGCAAGGTTACAGCCCCAGATGCTGAGCTTTTTGCCATCCATATGGCCTTGGGGACTGCTGCAGTGGTTTCTGAAGCTGTACATATTGCAGTCTTTACAGACTTGGTTGGTTCTGCCAAGCGAGCCCTTGACCCATCCGTGCACTCTGGCCAGGGACATTCCCTGGCTGTATGTTGCCTTCTGTTGGAATGGTTCAGGGATCGCCCTGACCATTCCCTTACCTTCTGGTCCATTCTGTCTTTGGCAAAATGGTCCATTCATCAGGATGTGCATGTATTTGCCACCAACCTTTGGGTTGCCACTGGATGCAGTCCAGCAATGTCCATTGATTTGCTGCGTAAGATTAACATAGCAACCATTCAGAAGGCCTGGAAGGTTACCTTCCAGGACTCCTCTTACTGCAGTTCAAACTTTCTTGCCCTCAAGGACAGTAAGAACAAGATTCTACAGCCAATGTACCTCCATGGTGGTTCTTGGCTTCCCTCTTTTCCCTCTCAGTCTATTGCGACGAGGGCGAACCATGCCATCCTCGGGCACGCTCCAACCGGCGAGTATCACTCCCGGTTCCATCCTCTTGAGTCTGCTGGCTGCAAGTGTGGGGCTCCTCTGGAGACCCACACTCATATCTTGTGCTCTTGTCCTTTGTACAAGAGACGTCATGGCCTGCCGGTCTCTATTGACCAGCTGGCATCTTTTCTTAAGTGCAATCCTTTAGTGTTTGCATTTAAGTCCAACCGACCACTTGCGGGAGTTGGATAACATGGCGCGGCCCCTGCTAGCTCCCCACGTCTCTGGCATATGTAGGAGTTAATTGCGAATTGATGCATACTCTCCCTAGGGAGGGGAGGCTAGGGGTCGCTCACTTCTTTGGTCTAGGACTCATGCATTCATGCATGTTTCCACGACCATTCACCCAGACTACCTGTTGGTGGTCTAGTTTGGCCAGGGGAGAGCCAATCTTCATAAACTACTCTCTGTCCTCTGCATGTCATAGTAGATACAGGTGGACTGCGATCGCACACCACCTTAAACATGTTGATTTAAAAAAAAAAAAAAAAAATGTTCCTCACAATGAGAACCACCACAGATCGGGCATTTCAAGGCCTGCGCCTTGCAGAATTGGATGGGGTGACCCCAGTGAAAGCACCACTTATACAGAGACACCCCTGGAGAGGCTGTGGATGGCCTGATAGGACAGGTATATCCACCAATATGGAGTGACTTCCAGAGGAGGAGGTTCACCTGTTGACCCTTCTGAGAGTCATGAATGTTGAAGTACACCATGGCAGTATTAGACACCTTGGAGTTCCTCGTAATACAGGGGGGTCCTGTTAACATGAACAGGTCAGAAAACACAGTGTGTTTCATAATCTGTTCGATCTTAAAAGAGGACCAGCAAGTCTCACTGATCCTAAAGTAGGGGATGTCGATGACCTTGAGATAGGGTACTTCCATGCTCCCATCCCTTACCGAACAGTTTGACCCCTGCTCTGCAGTGGCTCAGCCTGGTCATCGTCTCCTGGACCGCTTTGCGGCCCAGGTCTCCTTCCACGACTCTCCTCGCTCACGCGACGAGAGAGCTGTGCATATGAGGCATCTGAATAGCACCCTGGACCGTGCCAATGCCAACCCTCGGGTTCTCACTGTGGCCACAGACACTAGTCTACCACTGCGGGGGGAATTCCAGGCAGTTTCTGCTGCCCATATCTACCGGTCGGGCCGGCGTGTCTTTCAGACGAGACAAGCGGCAGGTCGAGTGACAGCTCCTGATGCTGAGCTGTACGCTATCCGGATCGCAATTGGAAAGGCCGTCAGCCTCCCTGATTGCGACTCCATTGTTTTGTTCCCTGGGCTCAGCTAGGAGAGCGGTGGACCCTTCCGTTCACTCAGGTCAAGCTCATTCGCTTGCCGTGTGTAGTGCTCTTATGGAGTGGTTCGAGGGCCACCCTGAACGCTCCATTCACATCTGGCACACCTTCTCTTCGGAGAAGTGGGCCATTCACGGTACCGTACACCAATACTGCACCGAACTTCAGGTCACTGCAGGTTCCCGTCCGCAGACCTCCCTTGACTCCCTTCGTCAGAGGGTTGTCAAATCCTGCCAGGATGCCTGGATCACTCGATTTCAGGATCCTGCTTACTCGGGTAGCCAGTTCATGGCTCTCGAAGGGCGTAACAGTAAGCCCCTCCAGCCCACTTACCTCCATAGAGGTTTGTGGCTGCCCTCTGCCACAGCAGAGTCCAACTCGCTGTCCACCTGCATGTGTAGGGTTATACTCAACCATGCGCCTATCGGGGCCTATAGGTCTCGATTCTTCCAGGACGAACCATTTTGGTGTCCATGCGGGGCTCCTTTCGAGTCCCGTGTGCATATTCTTACCAACTGCGGTCAGTTTGACACCTCTCGGGGGTACCCTGCTACACGGGGTGCCCCTGTCAAGTTCTTGAAGGCGAACCCCCAGGCATTCGCTTTCCCATCCGTTCCCCAGGGAATTGGATAACTGGCTCAGGGTAGGTGGGTTATTGTCCGGCACCAGTGGCCCCTGGCAAAGACTTGGCAACCGTTTCGATGACCGATGAATGGACCTGGACCCTACAGCAACTAGGTGTGGTGAAGATGCCGATAGCCACACAAATGGTGCAGTCAATTACTTTGGCAAGGGTGACCGTGGCTGGGGGACTGGGCTTTAGTAAGAGGGAGTTGGGGCCTAGCTGGGCTAGTAACTGGGTACGTCTCCACCGCTGGGCATTTACAGTGAATTAACACCTACTGACTGGGCCTGGTCTTTGGACTGGGTCGCTGGTTGGGGGACCTCCCTGCCCACTCGCCTCCTCTGGCGTCCACTCCCCTCGCCCTCTGGGCTCGGGAGTAGGACGCAATTCCTCCTACCGTTGGCTTTGGGCAATGGTATTTTTGCTTGGTAGGGCGTAGTTACCACTTTCTCCGTAGATACCCGCTTGTTTACTTTTTGTACTCCGGCCGCGGGCTGTGTTCGAGCGCCGCGCAATAAATCGGCCTTAGGCCATGATTCAAAAAAAAAAAAAAAAAAAAAAAAACCTTGAGATAGGGCCTACTCACATTCTGCACAATGAGGATCTTCGACTGTCGGTCATTGATCTTGCATTTGTTCCATCAGACCTGTCTATTTCCCATAGACCCAGGTTGGATTACTCCCTTAGGGGTCCGTCAGACCACGTTCCACTGGTTCTGACGCTTCCAGTCATTCCCACGATAGTGGACACTCACAGGAAGACCCTGCCACATGATGGTGGAGAAGAGGTAGTGCTCTTCCTCACTGATATTATCCAGGACCTCCGTGAAGTAACTAGACTTCCGGAACCTATTACTACTGATGAGGTTGAAGCTGCGGTTCACGCCATGGCAGAGGCCTTCTCCACTGCATGGGAAGCCCATGCGGTAGACATCATGATCACTCGCCGCTCTAAACCCTGGTGGAACCAGGAATGCCGCGAAACTTTTGGGAGATATCGTGAGACTCATTCTCACGATGACTACTCTAACTTTAGACGTGCTAAGAAGCGTGCCAAGTGCAACTTCTTTGATGCTCGCATCGAGGAAATTGCTTCTATGAACAAGCGACCATGGGACCTTATGGAATGGGTCCAAAAGCGGAAGCTTCCACCCTGCGAGGCTATCCAGTACAATGGAGAGCCATGTCACGCACTCCCGGATCTCTGGGATGCACTCCACAATACCTACAACTTGGTCTCTGGCCGAGCTGTGGATATTTCTGTTCTTAATCCGCTGCCAAGCCTTACGGCTCGGGAGTGGGTCCACTTTTCAGCCTTAGAGCTGATAGATGCCCTTAGCACATGCTCGGGTGTGTCCGCCCCAGGGCCAGACCATGTAACGTGGACCCACCTCAAGGAGATCACCGAGGACCCTGATGTCCTTCGGCTATTCATCGGGATAGCCAATGCCTGCATGAGTGTGGGTCATTGGCCATCCCATTTCAAGGAAAGCTTGTCAGTTATCATACCGAAGCCGGGCAAGCCGTCCTACTCAACACCCAAGGCGTTCAGACCCATTGTGCTCTTGAACACCTTTGGTAAACTCATCGAGAAGATGATCTCGAATCGCCTCCAGTTTGACTCGGTCAAGCATGGAGTTTTTCATCCAAATCAGCTTGGTGGTATCCATCAGAGATCCACTGATGATGCTGGGATGCTCCTAACCCACATCGTTTGCGTGGGGTGGGCCAGGGGCCTCAAGACTAGCGTTGTCACTTTTGACATCGCTCAGTTCTTTCCTTCGCTCAACCACTCTATGTTGTTGGCAATTCTACGGAAGCAAGGATTCGACCCCTGTGTGGGTAGATTTTTTGCCTCTTATTTGGTTGGCCGCTCTTGATCTCAGGCAGGCGGACGTTGGGGTAGGTCAGGGCTCTTTGCTCTCTCCTGTCCTCTCCGGCCTCTATCTTGCTCCCTTCATGAAGCTTTTTTTTTTTTTTTTTTTTTTTTTTTGATCATGGCCTAAGGCCGATTTATTACGCGGCGCTCGAACACAGCCCGCGGCCGGAATACAAACAAGTAAACAGGTGGGTATCTACGGAGAACGTGGTAACTACGCCCTACCAAGCAAAAATACCGTTGCCCAAAGCCAACGGTAGGAGGAATTGCGTCCTACTCCCGAGCCCAGAGGGCGAGGGGAGTGGACGCCAGAGGAGGCGAGTGGGCAGGGAGGTCCCCCAACCAGCGACCCAGTCCAAAGACCAGGCCCGGTCAGTAGGTGTTAATTCACTGTAAATGCCCGGTGGTGGAAGCGCACCCAGTTACTAGCCCAGCTAAGCCCCAACCCCCCTTTACTAAGACCCAGTCCCCCAGCCACGGTCACCCTTGCCAGAGTAATTGACCGCACCATTTGTGTGGCTATCGGCATCTTCACCACACCTAGTCGCTGTAGGGTCCAGGTCTGTTCATCGGTCATCGGAACTGTCGCCAGGTCTTCGCCAGGGGTCACCGGTGCCGGACAATAACCCACCTACCCTGAGCCAGTTATCCAATTCCCTGGGGAACGGATGGGAAGGCGAACGCCTGGGGGTTCGCTTTCAAGAACTTGACAAGGGCACCCGGTGTAGCAGGGTACCCCCGAGAGGAATCAAACCGACTGCAGTTGGTAAGAATATGCACACGGGACTCGAAAGGAGCCCCGCATGGACACCAAAATGGTTCGTCCTGGAAGAATCGAGACCTATAGGCCCCGATAGGCACATGGTTGAGTATAACCCTACACATGCGGGCGGACAGCGAGTTGGACTCTGCTGCAGCGGAGGGCAGCCACGAACCTCCATGGAGGTAGGTGGGCTGGAGGGGCTTACTGTTACGCCCTTCGAGAGCCATGAACTGGCTACCCGAGTAAGCAGGATCCTGAAATCGAGTGATCCAGGCATCCTGGCAGGATTTGACGGCCCTCTGACGAAGGGAGTCAAGGGAGGTCTGCGGACGGGAACCCGCGGCAACCTGAAGTTCGGTGCAGTATTGGTGTACGGTACTGTGAATGGCCCACTTCTCCGAAGAGAAGGTGTGCCAGATGTGAATGGAGCGTTCAGGGTGGCCCTCGAACCACTCCATAAGAGCATTACACACGGCAAGCGAATGAGCTTGACCTGAGTGAATGGAAGGGTCCACCGCTCTCTTAGCTGAGCCCAGGGAGTCAGTGAACAAAACAATGGAGTCGCAATCAGGGAGGCTGACGGCCTTCCCAATTGCGATCCGGACAGCGTACAGCTCAGCGTCAGGAGCCGTCACTCGACCTGCCGCATGTCTCGTCTGAAAGACACGCCGGCCCGACCGGTAGATATGGGCAGCAGAAACTGCCTGGAATTCCCCCCGCAGCGGTAGACTAGCATCTGTGGCCACAGTGAGAACCCGAGGGTTGGCATTGGCACGGTCCAGGGTGCTGTTCAGATGCCTTATATGCACAGCTCTCTCGTTGCGTGAGCGAGGAGAGTCGTGGAAGGAGACCTAGGCCGCAAAGCGGTCCAGGAGACGATGACCAGGCTGAGCCACTGCAGAGCAGGGGTCAAACTGTTCGGTAAGGGATGGGAGCACAGAAACAGCTTCCATAAGGGAACCCTTGACCCGACCGACAAGGCAGTCAGACAAGAGGGAAATGGAGAGAGGGTGCGGGGGCACCCTTGGCGTTCGGACGATCGAGGAGGGATCGAAGAGGGTGGGTATCGGAGAGGGTGGAGAGGCGGTAGTTCGCTCTTGAGGCCAGCTTCTTCAGATGGAGGTGGACGGGGATGAGGCCAGCGAGGGCCTCGGTGCCGCCAGATGGGGAGGTGCGGAACGCACCGGTGATCCACAATGCAGCCTTGCGTTGCATAGTGTTTAGGGATTTGACGAGGCCCTTATACCGGGCCTTATCAAAATACCACAGGCGGAAGCCATACGTCGCGATAGGCACGACACATGACCTGTAAAGGAGCCGCTTCTGCTTGGGGTTCAGACCGCGGGAGGAATTACCCAGCATCCCCATCGCTTTCACGGTGGAGAGAGCTTTGGTAGAATAATGTCGAACATGTTCCTGAAAATTCAGGGCACAATCGAAGTAAAAGCCCAGATACCTCCAATAGGTCTTAGGGCGTAGAGGAGTGTCCCCCGTGAATGGACCGAAGCCCAAGTCAAGGGGGGGATTGACGTCTCCAGGCTTCCTAGAGAAGTGGAAGAGCTCGGACTTGTCATGTTCCATGACGAGCGCGAATGCCACAAAGAGATTGAAGAGAACGGTGTATGCCCCCTTGAGGGTGTCCAGGTTCTCGTCCCAGGTCTTAGCCTGGGCGACGACAGTACCGTCATCGACGTACAACAGCAGAGTACTCCCAGGAGAAGTAACCTGCAGGTCGAAAACCTTCATAAGAGGTGCAATATAGAGGCCAGAGAGGACAGGGGACATGGCAGAGCCCTGTCCGATGCCCACATCTACGCCCCGGGGATCAGAGGAGAAGCTGTTCCATGTATAAACAGTGGAACGGCCCACCAAATACGAAGCAAAGAAGGTTCGCACGTTAAGCGGGAACCCCTGCTTGGCAAGAATCGCCATGAGCATCTCATGGTTAAGAGAGGGGAAGAACTGAGCTTTTTTTTTTTTTTTTTTTTTAAATCAACATGTTTAAGGTGGTGCGCGATCGCAGTCCACCTGTATCTACTGTGACATGTAGGCTACAAAAGTAATGGTATTCGAAGATTGGCTCTCCCCTGGCCGAGCTAGACCGCCGACAGGCGGTCTGGGTGAACGGTCGCGGAAACGCGCCCGAACGCGCGAGTCCTAGACCAGATATGTAGAGCGACCCCTTGCCTCCCCTCCCTAAGGAGAGTATGCGTCAATTCGCAATTAACTTCTACACACGTCAGAGACGTGGGAAGCTAGCAGGGGTCGCGCCGCGTTATCCAACTCCCGTAAGCGGTGTGTTGGACTTAAACGCAAACGCAGAAGGATTGCGTTTAAGAAAACTAACAAGCTGGTCAATAGAGACCGGCAAGCCACGACGTCTCTTGTACAGAGGACAAGAGCACAAGATATGAGTGCGAGTCTCCAAAGGAGCCCCACACTCGCAGCCAATAGGCTCTAGAGGATGAAACCGGGAGCGGTACTCGCCGGTTGGAGTGTGCCCGAGGATGGCACGGTTCGCTCTCGTCGCGACGGACTGAGAGGGAAAAGAAGGAAGCCACGAACCCCCGTGGGGGTACGTTGGCTGTAACACCTTGTCCTTACTATCCTTGAGAGCAAGGAAGTTCGAACCGCGATAAGCCCGTACACGGAGTCCCTTGCAGGCAAACTCCTAGCAGCCCAGAGACGGGGGTCTTGAGACGATATGTGCCCGTAGAATGCCCAGCATGTTCCCAGGCTCCCATATTGGTGTCGCATCCGGCCATGTTGCGGGGACTTTGCCCCTCCCTCCTAAGAGGTAAAGCCTTTAGCTTGGGCAGACACCCCGCTACTGAGAGAGCACGGTATCCCTGAGGACCGGCCCGCCGTTCGCTTGAGGCATCCTTCCTATACGGTGCACGGACGGGATCTCACCGCATGACTGCGCACATCGCCACCCCAAATCCAGACTACTTACGTGGTATCAACTTAAACGGGTACACTCCGTTGTTGGCGGAGACCCATCGACGGAGGATCTAGACCTCTCGAGCCGGGCTGCTCCTTCTCGGTAACTGGGCGGCTTTTTCCAGCGCGCTCCCAGTAAACAGCCCGCTACGGTCCACTAGTTGGGCAGGCAGAGGCCACGAAGGCGTACCTCCAAGGCGCGACCCCTGGACTAGCTTCCCGTTCCCCCGCAGCCGCTTTCGCTATGCCCTACCCCCAGAGGAGGCGACTTGTCTTTGGGCGCGGATCCGCGTGCTAATACTGGCGGGGATCTCCGTCTCGCAGGGGGCGCTACCAGGGTGGTGTTCACATTGGATCACATAAGCAACCCGCGGAACGGGTTACTAAGCAATCCGCGGAACGAGCGCCAATCAACCCGAGTTTCCCCGTGTCAATCCGCACCCGCCCGGTGTCCTGGAGTTTGGCGTATCCCTACTAACGACCAGGCGCTACCCCCAGAGGGGTTCCCGAAGGCATGGTGACACTGGTGGGGGGTGGCCTGTCCTTTCGGTCGGCTTGTTTTCACCTCCATACCCCCTATTACCGTCCCTTATCCTTTCGGTCCCTTTCGGGTGCGACGGGGCGGCTTTTTTCAGCACGCTCCCCACCGATGTGCAAGCACGATTAGGGGTAGGCCCGGACGTCCGTCGTCAGCCAGGATAACCCAGCCTCGAGATGCTAGCCGGACTTGAGCTGCAGCAGGGGTTAAAACCGCCATGCAAACCCTATACGGGACTGCAACTCCATTGGATTGATAGAAGGGCCGCCACCACTGGCGACCCAGCGAGCGCAAGCGAGCGAGGTGGCCAGTATCCCAGCCTTTAAGACCCTTTACCAAGGGGCCGCCTCATCGATCTGTGCGTATAGGCGTCAGTCAGATGAACGGTGGGGATATACCCACCTTTAATCGCCTTTACCAAGGGCGCGCTGCCCATCGACCAAGTAACGTTGCCACACGGACCGCCCCCCTACAGCCAGCGAAGGCTCAGAAAAGACCCAGGCCCATGAGAGAGAGCCCAGGAGATGAAAGGTACGATGGGGAAAGGAAGTGGAAAAAGTGATGGTGGTGGTAACAAGTCAAGGAGCGATGTGGGGGAAGAACTGAGCGATGTCAAAAGCAACCACGCTCGTCTTGAGACCTTTAGCCCACCCAGCGCGAACAAGGTGGGTAAGGAACAACCCGGCGTCCTCAGTGGAACGTTGGCGAATGCCTCCAAGTTGGTGGGGGTGAAAGATGTCATGTTTAATGGCATCAAACTGGATGCGGTTGGAAAGCATTTTCTCAACCAGTTTGCCAAGCGTGTTCAGGAGGACAATTGGCCTGAACGCCTTGGGGGTAGAGTAGGAGGGCTTCCCCGGCTTCGGAATGATAACCGAAAGCGACTCCTTAAAGCTGCGTGGCCAATGCCCCACCGAAAGGCAGGCATTGGCCAAACGCAGGAACACCGTCAAACAATCCTCATCGATGACGATGTACTTCAGATGGGACCACGTAACGTGGTCCGGACCTGGAGAGGACGTATTAGAACAAGAGGACAAAGCCTCCCTAAGTTCCAATGCCGAGAAGGGGGCCCACTCCCGGACTGGAAGGTCGGGGAGGGGGTCGAGGATGGACGTATCACACCGCCGATCAGCAGCGGAGTTGTACGTTGAGTGGAGGGCATCCCAAAGAGAGTCCATAGTGTGACAAGGCCGTCCATTAAACTGGATAGCCTTGCAGGGAGGTAACTTGCGTGCCTTGACCCATTCCATAAGGTCCCATGGCCGCTTGTTAGTGGAAGCGATTTCCTCAATCTTAGAGTCGAAGAATCGGCGCTTGGCAGCTGTGCGAGCCTGCCTAAATTCCCCCCAGTCACCCCAACTACGAGAGTCCTGGTACCTGGAGAAGGAGGTAGCACACGCCTTGTCCCACCAGGGACGCGTGCGGCATGTAATCCGGATCTCCTTCGAGTGGTGTGTCCACGCATCGGAGAAGGCGTCAGCCACGGCCGAAGCCAAGGCATCCACTTGATCCGGGGATTCTGGAGAGGGATGATCGGAAAGATCAGTCACCTCACCAATAACGTGTTCCAAAAAGGCCTCCTCTTCATCAGAGCCCCTTGGTAGGACAGATTTGACAACCCCGACGTCAACGGGGGTGATGGGAAGGGCGACGGTCAGTGGAACATGATCCGAAGTGCCCTGCAGAGATATGTCCCAATAAGGAAAGGTCCTTGATGCATCGGGAGATGAGACAAACACCAGATCGATCACCGATGGGCGGAGATCTGGGTTGTGGGAAACAAACGTCGGCCCCGGGTTGGTCGGCATAACCAAATCGAGGCCGAGATCACAGCTCATTTCCATGAGCCTATGCCTTCATGAAGCTTTATGATAGGGAGGCAATCGCTCATCGCTTCTTTTCCCGGAACTCCCACCTGTCGATCACGTGATCACCCCTTCGTCGACACTCTTAACGTCCTACACGTCCAAGACAGTGAGCGCTCCTAGCGCGGACTTCCGTACGGGCCCCTAGCCCCCATGCCTACTCGCAGTTCGAGGAGGAGGACGAGCGCTCATCACGAGGCCTCCTCAGACGACGATGACATGGCCACTGCCTTTGAGGCAGCAGCCGGTCCCCCCCCCAGGTCCACCCCAGGCCCTTACTCTCTGGGTATCCCCCCCTACGGCAGCAGTGCCAGGGATACCTATGCCCCCGCAGTTCCCCTTCAGCAGAGGGGACGCACTCCGTCGCGACACGGGTCCCCAACCCCCTCTCGACCTATCCCAGCTCCTGGCGCAGAAGCCAGGGCTTCGTCCCTCCCCCCGTCTTCCCCTCCTCCCGCCTCCCCAGAGGCTATGGAACAGGACGACCAGGAGGAGCCTACCGCCGCCCCCCTCTCTATCCTGGGCATCAACATTAGTGCCAGAGAGGATGCCAATGCGATCCAACGGTCGCTCGAGATTGTTGCCGACTTCATGAAGACGGCGCATCTCATTCCCCAGGAGGACGCTCCGTCCTTCCGCCCCATCGCCTCTCGACTATCTGAGATAGTCCAGACGGTCGCATCCTCCCCCATGTGGCGTGAAACCTACACAGGGGCGAGTGACTCTCTCTCCCTGAGGGACTCGATCGCTTCGGCGTTTCCTGCTCTCCCAGTGGTGACGTATAGGCCCCCGGCTACCCCTCCCAGGGTACCAGGACCTTCCACCCTCGGCCCCCCCCAGCGCAGAGCCCCTGTGCAGGAGGAGGACAATCTTATGGACCCGGAGAAGACTCCAGTCAAACGCCCGCGCACAGACCCTAAGGGGAAGGCGCCAGTCCGACCTGTTAAGGCCCCTACTAAGCCTCAGGTCCCCTATGAGAGGCCCTCTGGTCCTCCTCCCTCCACGATCGCTTCGAAGCCCAAGCCAGGACAGAAGGCTTATTCGGCTGCAGCGAAACAACCGGCCTCGTCCAAGTCTGGGGTGGAGCCGCTTTCTGCATTGAAAGCAGCCTTCCCCCACCTCTCCGCAGAGCAGCTCCTCAGCCTTCATTCGCAGGCTGAGGCTGCGAAGCAATCTCCCTCGTCAAATGCTCGCCCTAAGAAGCCAGCGTTCACGATTCCCGGACCGTCGCGAAAGCAGGTCCTAGTTTCCTATGAAGACAAGTCGAACGCTTCGGCTGGTCTCCATACTCTTACCCAGCAGGCCTGTAAGGCGCTGAAGGCTGGGAGAAGCTCACTGATCGTGGAAGGTGCCACGCTCGCGTATGATGGCTATTCCATGGCCACCAACAAGCTCGCCACGACCAAGGACATTGAGATCCTTAGGGCGTTGGTCGAACGTCTGTCCCCTCCAGGAGCCCCCTTCTGGATCGGACTCCCATCTTCGGTGTCGTACCTCCGTGTGGTTGACGTCCCGTATCTCAAGAACTCCGCCGCTGGAGTTCCGTGTACCCCAGCAGACGTCGAGGAGGTTCTTACCTCGTCGGTGCATGCTCCCCTGATCAGCCTGAAGGGTCCCCCTAGGCTAGTGCGCAACTCCAGGACGTCTGACTCATGTACGGCGTTTTTTGATATCTGGGACTCCATGAGGGGTACTCGAGCTCTCGGTCTTCTGAACAAGAAGATCATGTTTGGGAACAAGCAGTGCGTGATACTCTCTGCTAACCCTCGTCGTAACGAGTCGCTGTGTACCCGCTGTTACAAGTGGGGCCACGCCTCCTCCTGGTGCAAGGCCGATGGCCCGGCATGTCCCGACTGCGGTGGTGCGCACTCTCGTGCTAACCACCGCACTTTTGCTCTGTGTTGTAAGGGGCAACCGAAGGCTACGCCTCCGGTTCCTGCTACCCCTACTGGTCAACCGTGCCCCCATCCTCCTCACTGCCGTAACTGCAAGAAGGAGCATCCCGCTGATTCCAGGAAATGCGCTTTCTGGAACCACAAACACGACCGGGCTTGGCTGACAGCCCGCTATCGAGAGGTGTGTGACAGACGTCGTCGCTCTCCCATCCCCCCTTATAACCCCCCTTATGTCTAGGAGCAACCTGGACCGTCTGGAGGGCGTTAGGGTTTTTTCATTTAACGTCGCTAAATCCTATGTATATGTTGATGCCTTACTCGAGAAATTGAAAGATGATTTCGATATTCTCTTTTTCCAAGAGCCTCCTTGGAGGTTCATCCGCTCCGCTCCCTCGACCACTTATGTGGAAGGGGACGACGTTACTGGCGCACCTAAGCACCCTGACTGGCTTATGGTGGTGCGTCCCCCTGTCCAGGGGTCCCTGCCCCGAGTGATGGCGTATGTACACACTCGGCTGCAACGTCTAAGGCCATCAATGAGGAGGGACCTCGTGGATCACCCTGATATCTTGGCGCTGACGCTCTTCACTGATGCGAAGGCCCTTAACTTCCTGAACGTCTACTCAGATGATCAGCATACCGCCATCAACTTCCTTCATGGGAAGGTCGATGTCCTCCCCCCATTTGAATTTATGAGTGGGGACTTCAACTGTCATTCTTCGGAGTGGGACCCTGAGGTTCTGCATCATCGAACGACAGCTCATAGGCTTATGGAAATGAGCTGCGATCTCGGTCTCGATTTGGTTATGCCAACCAACCCGGGTCCGACGTTTGTTTCCCACAACCCAGATCTCCATCCGTCGGTGATCGATCTGGTGTTTGTCTCGTCTCCCGATGCATCGAGGACTTTTCCTTATCGGGACACATCTCTGCAGGGTACTTCGGATCACGTTCCGCTGACCGTCACCCTTCCCATCACCCCTGTTGACATCGGGGTTGTCAAATCTGTCCTACCGAAGGGCTCCGATGAAGAGGAGGCCTTTTTGGGACACGTCATTGATGAGGTGACTGAGCTTCTTGATCAGCCCTCTCCAGAATCCCCGGATCAAGTGGATGCCTTGGCTTTGGCCGTGGCTGAAGCCTTCTCCGACGCGTGGACACACCACTCGAAGGAGATCCGGATTACGCGCCGCACTCGTCCCTGGTGGGACGAGGCGTGTGCTACTTCCTTCTCCAGGTACCAGGACTCTCGAAGTCGGGGTGACTGGGGGGACTTTAGGCGAGCTCGTACAGCTGCCAAGCGCCGGTTCTTCGACTCTAAGATTGAGGAAATCGCTTCCACTAACAAGCGGCCATGGGACCTTATGGAATGGGTCAAGGCACGCAAGTTACCTCCCTGTGAGGCCATCCAGTTTAACGGACGGCCTTGTCACACTATGGACTCTCTCTGGGATGCCCTCCACTCAACGTACAACTCTGCTGCTGATCGGCGGTGTGATACGTCTGTCCTCGACCCCCTCCCCGACCTTCCGGTCCGGGAGTGGGCCCCCTTCTCGGCGTTGGAACTCAAGGAGGCTTTGTCCTCTTGTTCTAATACGTCCTCTCCAGGTCCGGACCACGTTACGTGGTCCCATCTGAAGTACATCGTCATCGATGAGGATTGTTTGACGGTGTTCCTGCGTTTGGCCAATGCCTGCCTTTCGGTGGGGCATTGGCCACGCAGCTTTAAGGAGTCGCTTTCGGTTATCATTCCGAAGCCGGGGAAGCCCTCCTACTCTACCCCCAAGGCGTTCAGGCCAATTGTCCTCCTGAACACGCTTGGCAAACTGGTTGAGAAAATGCTTTCCAACCGCATCCAGTTTGATGCCATTAAACATGACATCTTTCACCCCCACCAACTTGGAGGCATTCGCCAACGTTCCACTGAGGACGCCGGGTTGTTCCTTACCCACCTGGTTCGTGCTGGGTGGGTCAAGGGTCTCAAGACGAGCGTGGTTGCCTTCGACATCGCTCAGTTCTTTCCCTCTCTTAACCATGAGATGCTCATGGCTATTCTTTCCAAGCAGGGATTCCCACTTAACGTGCGAACCTTCTTTGCTTCGTATTTGGTGGGCCGTTCTACTGTCTACACATGGAACGGCTTCTCCTCTGACCCCCGAGGTGCAGATGTGGGCGTCGGGCAGGGCTCTGCCATGTCCCCCGTCCTCTCTGGCCTCTATATCGCACCTCTCATGAAGGTTTTCGACTTGCGGATCACCTCCCCTGGGTGTACTCTGCTGTCGTATGTCGACGACGGGACCGTCGTTGCCCAGGCTAAGACCTGGGACGAAAACTTGGACACCCTCAAAGGGGCGTACATCGTTCTCTTTAATCTTTTTGTAGCGTTCGCGCTTATCATGGAGCATGATAAGTCCAAGCTCTTCCACTTCTCTAGGAAGCCTGGAGACGTCAATCCCCCCCTTGATCTTGGCTTCGGCCCATTCACAGGGGACACTCCACTTCGCCCTAAGACCTATTGGAGGTACCTGGGCTTTTACTTCGATCGTGCCCTGAATTTTCAGGAACATGTTCGGCACTATTCTACCAAGGCCCTCTCCACCGTGAAAGCGATGGGGATGCTGGGTAACTCCTCCCGCGGTCTGACCCCCAAGCAGAAGCGGCTCCTCTTCAGGTCATGTGTCGTACCTATCGCGACATATGGCTTCCGTCTTTGGTATTTTGATAAGGCTCGGTGCAAGGGCCTCATCAAATCCCTTAACACTATGCAACGCAAGGCTGCGTTGTGGATCACCGGTGCGTTCCGCACCTCCCCATCCGGCGGCATCGAGGCCCTCTCTGGCCTCATCCCCGTCCACCTCCATCTGAAGAAGCTGGCTTCAAGAGCGAACTACCGTCTCTCCACCCTCTCCGATACCCACCCTCTTCGATCCCTTCTCGATCGTCCGAACGCCAAGGGTGCCCCCCCACACCCTCTCTCCATCTCCCTCCTGTCTGACCGGCTTGGTAGGCAGGTTAAAGGATCTCTTATGGAAGCTGTGTCTATGCTCCCATCCCTCACTGAACAGTTTGACCCCTGCTCTGCAGCAGCTCGGCCTGGTCACCGTCTCCTGGACCGCTTTGCGGCCCAGGTCCTTTTCCACGACTCTCCTCGTTCTCGTGACGAGAGGGCTGTGCATATAAGGCATCTGAATGGCACCCTGGACCGTGCCAATGCCAACCCTCGGGCTCTCACTGTGGCCACAGACGCTAGTCTGCCGCTGCGGGGGGAGTTCCAGGCAGTCTCTGCTGCCCATATCTACCGGTCGGGCCAGCGTGTCTTTCAGACGAGACATGCGGCAGGTCGAGTGACAGCTCCTGATGCTGAGCTGTACGCTATCCAGATCGCAATTGGGAAGGCCGTCAGCCTCCCCGACTGCGACTCCATTGTCGTGTTCACTGACTCACTTGGTTCGGCCAGGAGAGCGGTGGACCCTTCCGTTCACTCAGGCCAGGCTCATTCGCTTGCCGTGTGTACCGCTCTTATGGAGTGGTTTGAGGGTCACCCCGAACGCTCCCTTCACATCTGGCACACCTATTCTTCGGAGAAGTGGGCCATTCATGGTGTTGTACACCAGTACTGCACCGAACTTCAGGTCGCTGCGGGTTCCCGTCCGCAGACCTCCCTCGACTCCCTTCATCAGAAGGCCGTCAGATCCTGCCAGGATGCCTGGGTCACTCGATTCCAGGATCCTACTTACTCGGGTAGCCAGTTTATGGCTCTCGAAGGGCGTAACGGTAAGCCCCTCCAGCCCACTTACCTCCATGGAGGTTCGTGGCTGCCTTCTGCCGCAGCAGAGTCCAACTCGCTGTCTGCTCGCATGTGTAGGGTTATACTCAACCATGCGCCTATCGGGGCCTATAGGTCTCGATTCTTCCAGGACGAACCATTTTGGTGTCCATGCGGGGCTCCTTTCGAGTCCCGTGTGCACATTCTTACCAACTGCAGTCGGTTTGATTCCTCTCGGGGGTACCCTGCTACGCCGGGCGCCCTTGTCAAGTTCTTGAAAGCGAACCCCCAGGCGTTCGCCTTCCCATCCGTTCCCCAGGGAATTGGATAACTGGCTTAGGGTAGGTGGGTTATTGTCCGGCACCGGTGACCCCTGGCGAAGACCTGGCGACAGTTCCGATGACCGATGAACGGACCTGGACCCCACAGCGACTAGGTGTGGTGAAGATGCCGATAGCCACACAAATGGTGCGGTCAAATACTCTGGCAAGGGTGACCGTGGCTGGGGGACTGGGTCTTAGTAAAAGGGGTTGGGGCTCAGCTGGGCTAGTAACTGGGTGCGTCTCCACCGCCGGGCATTTACAGTGAATCAACACCTACTGACCGGGCCTGGTCTTTGGACTGGGTCGCTGGTTGGGGGACCTTCCTGCCCACTCGCCTCCTCTAGCGTCCACCCCCTTGCCCTTCGGGCTCGGGAGTAGGTCGCGGTTCCTTCTACCGTTGGTCTTGGGCAACGGTACTTCTGCTTGGTGGGGCGTAGCTACCACTCTCTCCGTAGATACCCGCTAGTTTACTCTTTTGTATCCCGGCCGCGGGCTGTGTTCGAGCGCCGCGTAATAAATTGGCCCTAGGCCATGATTCAAAAAAAAAAAAAAAAAAAAAAAGGGAGGCAATCGCTCTTGGGAGCACCTTGCTCTCATACATCGACGATGGCCTTGCCATTGCCCAAGCTAAAACTTGGGAACCTAATTTGGTGTGCCTCAAGCAGGCGTACCAGATTATTTATCGCCTGACTACTTCGTTTGGGCTTGCCGTCGAGCACAACAAGTCTGAAGTTTTTCATTTCTCCTGTAAACGGGGAGATGACAACCTACTGTTGGATCTGGGGTATGCTCCCCATACTGGCGATACTTTGCTTTGCCCTAAGACCCATTGGAGGTACTTAGGTTTCTTTTTCGATCGCGCTCTTACGTTTAAAGAGCACGTTCAGCATTACACTACTAAGTCCCTGTCCACGGTCAAGGCTATGGGCATGCTTGGTAACTCTTCGCGAGGCCTTCTTCCTGTTCAGAAGAGGACTCTGTACTGCTCATGCATAGTGCCCATCGCTACATATGGGTTTTGACTCTGGTTTTATGAAGGTGCCCGTAACAAGGCCCTTCTGAAACAACTCAACACTATGCAGCGTAAGGCTGCATTGTGGATCACTGGTGCATTTCGCACCAGCCCTACCGGAGGGGCGGAGGCCTTGGCTGGCCTTGTCCCCATCCATCTTCATCTCAAGAAACTGGCTACCCGTGCTGTCCACAGGGTTGCCACCCTTTCTGAGAATCACCCTGTTTGCTCTGTTATGGGGTGTCAGTACACAGGGGAATGTATTCCACACCCCAGATTGATCGCTCTCATGACTCCCGCTCAGGCAGTTAAGGTCAAGGGGCCAGTCACAGAGGCAAACTCTCGCTTGCCAGACTTAGCGAAGACGTTCGAGCTGTTTGCACTCAAGGCGTCGCCAGGTTCTCGTCTCCTGGACCGCTTTGCGGCCCAGGTGACTTATAAAACATATGATGCCTCGCTTGGGGGAAACCTTGTGGGTCGTCAGGTGGATTTGCTCAACGATACCCTTCGTGGGTATCGTGAGGATAGACAGGTTGTCTACACAGCGACGGACGCAAGTCTGCCACTGGTTGGAGACTTCCAGGCAGTTTCTGCTGCCCACGTTTATAGGGGGACATGTTTGCTTCGAGCAACACGTCACCCAGCTGGCAAGGTTACAGCCCCAGACGCTGAACTTTTCGCCATTCGTATGGCCTTGGGAACTGCTGCGGCGGTCTCTGAGGCTGTACACATTGCAGTCTTTACGGACTCAATTGGTTCTGCCAAGCGAGCTCTTGACCCATCCATGCACTCTGGCCAGGGACACTCCCTAGCTGTGTGTCGTCTCTTGTTGGAGTGGTTCAGGAATCGTCCTGACTGCTCCCTCACTTTCTGGTCCATTCCGTCATCAGCGAAATGGTCCATTCATCAGGATGTGCATGTATTTGCCACCGATCTACAGGTTGCCACCGGACGTTGTCCAGCGACATCTATTGCTTCGCTGCGTAAAATCAACGTGGCAACCATTCAGAAGGCCTGGAAGGTTACCTTTCAGGACTCCTCTTACTGCGGTTCAAACTTTCTTGCCCTCAAGGACAGTAAGAACAAGATTCTACAGCCAATGTACCTCCATGGGGGTTCTTGGCTTCCTTCTTTTCCCTCTCAGTCTATTGTGATGAGGGCGAACCATGCCATCCTCGGGCACGCTCCAACCGGCGAGTATCGCTCCCGGTTCCATCCTCTAGAGCCTATTGGCTGCGAGTGTGGGGCTCCTTTGGAGACTTGCACTCATATCTTGTGCTCTTTCCTTTGTACAAGAGACGTCAGGGCCTGCCGGTCTCTATTGACCAGTTGGTAGGTTTCCTTAAGCGCAATCCTTCTGCGTTTGCGTTTAAGTCCAACACACTGCTTGCAGGAGTTGGATAACAGACGCAGCCCCTGCTAGCTCCCCACGTCTCTGATGTGTGTAGGAGTTAATTGCAAATTGACGCATACTCTCCCTAGGGAGGGGAGGCAAGGGGTCGCTCCACATATCTGGTCTAGGATTCGCGCATCTGTGTGTGTTTCCGTGACCGTTCACTCAGACTGCCTGTCGGCGGTCTAGTTTGGCCAGGGGAGAGCCTATCTTCGTATATCCTTACATTGTAGCCTACATATCACAGTAGATACAGGTGGACTGCAATCACGCACCACCTTAAACATGACGATTTAAAAAAAAAAAAAAAAAAAGCAGTTCCCAAAGCCATATGGATGGCGAACAGTTCAGTATCTGGGGCTGTAACCTTGCCAGCTGGGTGACACGTCGCATGAAGCAACCATGTCCCTCTGTAAATGTGGGCAGCCAAAACTGCCTGGTAGTCTCCAATCAGAGGCAGACTTGTGTCCGTCGCTGCATAGACCACCTGTCTGTCCTCATGATACCCACGAAGGATATCGTTGAGCAAATCCACCTGACAACCCATGGGGTTTCCACTAAGCGAGGTGTCATACATTTTGAAAGTCATCTGGGCCATGCAGCGGTCCAGGAGACAAGAACCTGGCAACACTTCGAGCACAAAGGGCTCGAACATCTCCATTAATTTTGGCAAACAAGAGTTTGCCTCTGTGACTAGCCCCTTGACCTTAACTGCCTGAGCGGGAGTCATGAGAGCGATCAATCTGGGGTGTGGAATACATTCCCCTGTGTACTGACACCCCATAACAGAGCGAACAGGGTGATTCTCAGAAAGGGTGGCAACCCTGTGGACAGCACGGGTAGCCAGTTTCTTGAGATGAAGATGGATGGAGATGAGGCCAGCCAAGGCCTCAGCTCCTCTGGTAGGGCTGGTACGATGTCAGCCTAATGGTCAAGTGGTTTGGGTGTAGGCTTAATTCCTACCAGGCTGCTTGGCTAGAAGGTCCTGGGTTCAAAACCTGTGGGGAGAAATTTATTCTCAACCGTGGGAAGTACCAGTGCGCAAGGTGTGGTTGCTTAGCAATATTTCTGGGTGACACCGGATTAGGTTGTGTGGTCCTGTTTGGCATTATTTGGTGCTGTCACAGGCTAGCGTGGGAGTTGTCACACCCAGCCACATAGCAAGTCACATAGTGACGTCACACTGTCACGGTGTGACCCAGCTATGTCCATTGCCCAAGTCCAATATTGGCCAAAGGCGGTGGTGCCCTAATGCTGGGGCCTAACTTGGGAGGATTACCTAAGCCATTGCTGGAGATAGGGCATTATAAGAAGGGGAATGTTGTGATAACAGTCCGACTTGGGGTATGCTGAAAAAAGCCACCGAGATAGGATACCCCTCCTGGTCCACTTTGGCATAGTTCCGGTAGTTAGTAGACATAACCCAATCTCCAGATTGAGGATGCTGACTAAGTTGGCTTAAAATAACCTCAGGACCAATCTGGTAGTGGTGTCTGCAAGGTGTAGATCTCAGACAGTTAAGCACGGGGATCCAGGCCATAAGGTATACCAAACTGGCTGCTGAGGAACGGAAAGCAACTCCAGGGTAGTACCTGGGTGAAGTTGTGGGCCATAGCAGGTGATGTACCGGGGCATGCTGAAAAAAGCCGCCAGTTATCAGAGAATGCTCACCTGGCTCGAGAGGACTAAATCCTATATTGGTTGGCCTGGTACAGGAAAAATAGCCAGGTTCCAGCTCAAGTTGATTCCACGTCACCATTAGCTAAGGCTGGTAGTAAGAGACCCCTCAAGGGGCTCCGTAGACGGGCCCCTGCTAGCTTCCCATGTCTTTGATGTGTGTAGGAGTTAATTGCGAATTGACACATACTCTCCCTCGACTTGTTACCACCACCACCACTTTTTCCACTTCCTTTCCCCATCGCACCTTTCATCTCCTGGGCTCTCTCTCATGGGCCTGGGTCTTTTCTGAGCCTTCGCTGGCTGTAGGGGGGCGGTCTGTGTGGCAACGTTACTTGGTCGATGGGCGGCGCGCCCTTGGTAAAGGCGATTAAAGGTGGGTATATCCCCACCGTTCATCTGACTGACGCCTATACGCACAGGTCGACGAGGCGGCCCCTTGGTAAAGGGTCTTAAAGGCTGGGATACTGGCCACCTCGCTCGCTTGCACTCGCTGGGTCGTCAGTGGTGGCAGCCCTTCTACTAATTAGATGGGCTTGCAGTCCCATATAGGGTTCGCATGTGGGTTTTTACCCCTACTGCAGGTCAAGTCTGGCTAGTATCTCGAGGCTGGGCTATACTAGCTGACGACGGACATCCAGGCCCACCCCCAATCGTGTGTGCACGTCGGTGGGGAGCGTACTGAAAAAAGCCGCCCTGTCGCACCCGAAAGGGACCGAAAGGATAAGGGACGATAATAGGGGGAACGGAGTGATAACAAGCCGACCAAAAGGACAGGCCACCCCCCACCAGTGTCACCATGCCTTTGGGAACCCCTCTGGGGGTAGCGCCTGGTCGTTAGTAGGGATACGCCAAACTCCAGGGCACGGGCGGGTTCGGGTTGACTTGGGGAAACTCGGGTTGATTGGCACCCATTCCGTGGAATGCTTAAGTAATCCGTTCCATGGGTTGCTTAGGTAATCCAATGTGAACACCACCCTGGTAGCGCCCCTTGCGAGACAGAGATCCCCGCCAGTATTAGCATGCAGATCCACACCCAAAGACAAGTCACCTCCTCCGGGGGTAGGGCATAGCGAAAGCGGCTGCGGGGGAACGGGAAGCTAGTCCAGGGGTCGCGCCTTGGAGGTACGCCTTTGTGGCCTCTGCCTGCCCAACTAGTGGACCGTAGCGGGCCGTTTACTGGGAGCGTGCTGAAAAAAGCCGCCTGGTTACCGAGAAGGAGCGGCCCGGCTCGAGAGGTCAAAATCCTCTGTCGGTGGGTCCCCGTGAAGATCGGGGTGTACCCATTTGAGTTGTTACCACGCGAGAGGTCTGGTTTTGGGGTGGCGGCGTGCGCAGTCAAGCGGTGAGATCCTGTCCGTGCACCATATAGGAAGGATGCCTCAAGCGAACGGCGGGCCGGTCCTCAGGGATACCGCGCTCTCTCAGTAGCGGGGTGTTTGCCCAAGCTAAAGGCTTTACCTCTTAGGAGGGAGGGGCAAAGTCCCCGCATCATGGCCG
The DNA here is from genome assembly GCA_963576785.1 of Chlorophyllum brunneum. NCBI lineage: Eukaryota > Fungi > Basidiomycota > Agaricomycetes > Agaricales > Agaricaceae > Chlorophyllum > Chlorophyllum brunneum. The sequence goes on from OY756149.1 coordinate 842,836, forward strand.
GATGTGACACCAATATGGGAGCCTGGGAACATGCTGGGCATTCTACGGGCACACGACGTCTCAAGACCCCCATTTCTGGGCCTCTAGGAGCTTTATTCCCTCAAGGGGCTCCGTACGCGGGCCACACCGGCGGATGAGCCCTGTCCTCATATGCCGCGTTGTCTCAACTGTCGGGGTCCCCACCATACGACCTCGAAGAAGTGTAAATTCTTTGACGCTCGGTTTGAACCCGAGAAGATCAAGAAGTTTTATCGCGAGGTGAGTAACAACCGTCTTCGACGGCGATCTCCCCTCACCAACCCTCGTACTCTACAGCTTGCCAATGAATAGGCGACCTCTAGAACTACGTAGCATCCGATTGTACCAACAGAATCTTAACAAAAATTATGATTTATTGGACACATTACTTGAGGACCTCAAAGATCACTTTGATGTTCTCTTTATTCAGGAACCTCCCTGGCGGTTCATTAGATCCGCTCCCTCCACAACTTCTGTTGAGGGGGACGACGTTGTTGGCGCCCCCAAGCACCCCGAGTGGCTGTGCATGGTTCGGGCCCCGGAGCCTGGCTCTGACCCACGGGTTATGACATTTGTCCATAACCGGTTGTCTTCTCTGAGACCGTCCTATCGGACGGATCTCATCAATCACCGTGACATCATAGTTCTCTCCCTTTTTCTGGGGGGTGAGACCCTGAATCTCATGAACGTTTACTCTGATTCGGAGCACACGGCAATTCGGTTCCTAGCGGTCCGGGCTGCTACATTGCCCAGAAATGTCTATATGGGCGGCGACTTCAATTGCCATTCTGAGTTGTGGGACCCTAATTATGGCTCCCACTCAGGTACCTCGCAGTCTCTGATCTCTATCGGGACAGACATCGGTCTAGACCTCGCCCTTCCGGTCGAGCCTGGGCCTACTCACATTCCGCATAATGAGGATCTTTGACCATCAGTCATTGATCTTGCATTTGTTCCATCAGACCTGTCTATTTCCCATAGACCCAGGTTAGATTACTCCCTTAGGGGTCCGTCAGACCACGTTCCACTGGTTCTGGCGCTTCCAGTCACTCCCACGATAGTGGAGACTCACAGGAAAACCCTGCCGCATGATGGTGGCGAAGAGGTAGCGCTCTTCCTCACTGATGTTATTCGGGATCTCCGAGAAGTAGCTAGGCTTCCGGAACCTACCACTGCTGATGAGGTTGAGGCCGCGGTTCACGCCGTGGCGGAGGCCTTTTCCACCGCGTGGGAAGCCCATGCAGTGGACATCATGATCACTCGCTGCTCTAAGCCCTGGTGGAACCAGGAATGCCGCGAAACTTTCGGGAGATATCGTGAAACTCGTTCTCACGATGACTACTCTGACTTTAGACGTGCTAAGAAGCGCACAAAGCGCAACTTCTTTGATGCTCGCATCGAGGAGATTGCTTCTACAAACAAGCGACCGTGGGACCTTATGGAATGGGTCCAAAAGCGGAAGCTTCCACCCTGCGAGGCTATCCAGTTCAATGGAGAGCCATGTCACGTGCTCCCAGATCTCTGGGATGCACTCCACAATACCTACAACTCGGCTTCTGGCCGAGCTGTAGATGTTTCTGTTCTTGATCCGCTGCCAAGCCTTATGGCGCGGGAGTGGGTCCAATTCTCAGCCTTAGAGCTGATGGACGCCCTTAGCACATGCTCGGGTGTGTCCGCCCCGGGGCCGGACCATGTAACATGGACCCACCTCAAGGAGATCACCAAGGACCCCGATGTCCTTCGGCTATTCATCGGGATAGCCAATGCCTGCATGAGTGTGGGTCATTGGCCATCCCATTTCAAGGAAAGCTTGTCGGTTATCATACTGAAGCCGGGCAAGCCATCCTACTCAACGCCCAAGGCATTCAGGCCCATTGTGCTCCTGAACACTTTCGGTAAACTCATCGAGAAGATGGTCTCGAATCGCCTCCAGTTTGACTCTGTCAAGCATGGAGTTTTTCATCCAAATCAGCTCGGTGGTATCCGTCAGAGGTCCACTGATGATGCTGGGATGCTCCTAACCCACATCGTTCGCGCGGGGTGGGCCAAGGGCCTCAAGACTAGCGTTGTCGCGTTCGACATCGCTCAGTTCTTTCCTTCGCTCAACCACTCTATGTTGTTGGCGATTTTGCGGAAGCAAGGATTCGACCCCTGTGTGGGCAGATTCTTTGCCTCTTATTTGGTTGGCCGCTCTACGCAATATGCGTGGGGGGACCACAAGTCTGATCTCAGGCAGGCGGACGTTGGGGTCAGTCAGGGCTCTTCGCTCTCTCCTGTCCTCTCCGGCCTCTATCTTGCCCCCTTCATGAAGCTTTATGATAGGGAGGCAATCGCCCTTGGGAGCACCTTGCTCTCATATGTCGACAATGGCCTTGTCATCGCCCAAGCCAAGACTTGGGAACCTAATTTGGTGTGCCTCAGGCAGGCATACCAGATTATTTATCGCCTGACTACTTCGTTTGGGCTTGCCGTCGAGCACGACAAGTCCGAAGTTTTTCATTTCTCCCGTAAACGGGGAGACGACAACCCACCGCTGGATCTGGGGTATGCTCCCCATACCGGCGATACTCCGTTATGCCCTAAGACCCATTGGAGGTACTTGGGCTTTTTCTTCGATCGCGCTCTTACGTTCAAAGAGCACGTTCGGCATTACGCTACTAAGTCTTTGTCCATGGTCAAGGCCATGGGCATGCTTGGTAACTCTTCACGAGGCCTTCTTCCTTCCCAGAAGAGGACTCTGTACCGCTCATGCGTAGTGCCCATCGCTACGTATGGGTTTTGACTCTGGTTTTATGAAGGTGCCCGTAACAAGGCCCTTCTGAAGCAACTTAACGCTATGCAGCGCAGAGCTGCATTGTGGATCACTGGTGCATTCCGCACCAGCCCTTCCGGAGGAGCTGAAGCCTTGGCTGGCCTCATCCCCATCCACCTTCACCTCAGGAAGCTAGCTGCCCGTGCCGTCCACAGGATGGCTACGCTTTCTGATAATCACCCTGTTCGTTCCGTTATGGGGCGTCAGTATATAGGGGGTTGTGTCCCACACCCCAGATTGATCGCTCTCATGACCCCCACCCAGGCGGGTAAGGTCAAGGGGCCGGTCATGGAGGCAAACTCTCGCTTGCCAGACCTAATGGAAACATTTGAGCCATTTGTGCTCGAGGCGTCGCCAGGTTCTCATCTCATGGACCGATTCGCAGCCCAGGTGACTTTTAAAACGTATGATGCCTCGCTCGGTGGAAACCCTGCGGGTCGCCAGGTGGATTTGCTCAATGATACCCTTCGTGGGTATCGTGAGGACAGACAGGTTGTCTACGCAGCGACGGACGCAAGTCTGCCACTGGTTGGGGACTTCCAGGCAGTTTCTGCTGCCCACGTTTATAGGGGGACACGCTTGCTTTATGCAACGCGTCACCCAGCTGGCAAGGTTACAGCCCCAGATGCTGAACTCTTCGCCATTCGTATGGCCTTGGGTACTGCTGCCGCAGTCTCGGAGGCTGTACACATTGCGGTCTTCACAGACTCAATTGGTTCTGCCAAGCGAGCTCTTGACCCGTCCGTACACTCTGGCCAGGGACACTCCCTGGCTGTGTGTCGACTTTTGTTGGAGTGGTTCAGGAATCGTCCTGACCACTCCCTCACTTTGTGGTCCATTCCGTCAGCGGCGAAATGGTCCATTCATCAGGGTGTGCATGCATTTGCCACCGATTTACAGGTTGCCGCTGGACGCCGTCCAGCGACATCAATTGATTCGCTGCGTAAAGTCAACGTAGCAGCTATTCAGAAGGCCTGGAAAGTCACTTTCCGGGACTCCTCTTATCGCGGTTCGAACTTCCTTGTTCTCAAGGACAGTAAGGACAAAGTGCTACAGCCAATGTACCTCCATGGGGGTTCTTGGCTTCCCTCTTTTCCCTCTCAGTCTATTGCGACGAGAGCGAACCGTGCCATCCTCGGGCACACTCCAACCGGCGAGTATCGCTCCCGGTTTCATCCTCTAGAGCCTATTGGCTGCGGGTGTGGGGCTCCTCTGGAGACCCGCACTCATATCTTGTGCTCTTGTCCTTTGTACAAGAGACGCCGTGGCCTGCCAGTCTCTATCGACCAGCTGGTTAATTTTCTTAAGCGCAATCCTTTTGTGTTCGCGTTTAAGGCCAACACACCGCTTGCGGGAGTTGGATAACGCAGCGCGACCCCTGCTAGCTTCCCACGTCTCTGGCGTGTGTAGAAGTTAATTGCGAATTGACGCATACTCTCCTTAGGGAGGGAAGGCAAGGGGTCGCTTGCATATCTGGTCTAGGATTCACGTGTTCGTGCGTGTCTCCACAACCGTTCACCCAGACCGCCGACAGGTGGTCTAGTTCGGCCAGGGGAGAGCCTATCTTCGTATATCCTTACATTGTAGCCTACATGTCACAGTAGATACAGGTGGACTGCGATCGCGCACTACCTTAAACATGACGAATTAAAAAAAAAAAAAAAAAAAACGCATACTCTCCTTAGGGAGGGAAGGCAAGGGGTCGCTTGCATATCTGGTCTAGGATTCACGTGTTCGTGCGTGTCTCCACAACCGTTCACCCAGACCGCCGACAGGTGGTCTAGTTTGGCCAGGGGAGAGCCCATCTTTGTATACTACCCTCTTTGTAGCCTACATGTCATAGTAGATACAGGTGGACTGCGATTGCGCACCACCTTAAACATGATGATTTAAAAAAAAAAAAAAAAAGGTAGGACTGGTGCGGAATGTACCAGTGATCCACAATGCAGCCCTACACTGCATAGTGTTAAGTTGTTTCAGAAGGCCCTTGTTATGGGCACCTTCATAAAACTAGAGTCGAAACCCATATGTAGTGATAGGAACTACACATGAGCGATAAAGAGTCCTCTTCTGAGCAGGAAAAAGGCCTCGCGAAGAGTTACCAAGCATGCCCATGGCCTTGACTGTGGACAGAGACTTGGTAGCATAATGTCGAATATGCTCTTTAAAAGTAAGAGGGCGATCAAAGAAAAAACCTAAGTACCTCCAGTGGGTCTTAGGGTGTAATGGAGTATTGTCAGTATGGGGAGCATACCCCACATCCAGCAGTGGGTTGTCATCTCCCCATTTACGGGAGAAATGAAACACTTTGGACTTGTCGTGCTTGACAGCAAGCCCAAACAAAGTAGTCAAGCGATATATAATTTGGTACGCCTGCTTGAGACACCCCAAATTAGGTTCCCAAGTTTTAGCTTGGGCAATGGCAAGGCCATTGTCGACGTATGAGAGCAAGGTGCTCCCAAGAGCGATTGCCTCCCTATCATAAAGCTTCATGAAGGGAGCAAGATAGAGGCCGGAGAGGACAGGAGAGAGCGAAGAGCCCTGACCGACCCCAACGTCCGCCTGCCTGAGATCAGACTTGTGGTCCCCCCACGCATACTGTGTAGAGCGGCCAACTAAATAAGAGACAAAGAATTTACCCACACAGGGGTCAAATCCTTGCTTCTGCAGAATCGCCAACAACATAGAGTAGTTGAGCAAAGGAAAAAACTGAGCAATGTCAAAAGCAACAACGCTAGTCTTGAGGCCCTTGGCCCACCCCGCGCAAACGATGTGGGTTAGGAGCATCCCAGCATCATCAGTGGACCTCTGACAGATACTACCAAGCTGATTTGGATGAAAAACTCCATGCTTGACAGAGTCAAACTGGAGGCGATTCGAGATCATCTTCTCGATAAGTTTACCAAAGGTGTTCAGGAGCACAATGGGCCTGAATGCCTTAGGCGTTGAGTAGGATGGCTTGCCTGGCTTCGGTATGATAACCGACAAGCTTTCCTTGAAGTGGGATGGCCAATGACCCACACGCATGCAGGCATTAGCTATCCTGATGAATAGCCGAAGGACATCGGGGTCCTCGGCAATCTCTTTGAGGTGGGTCCATGTTATGTGGTCTGGCCCCGGGGCAGACACACCCGAGCAAGTGCTCAGGGCATCCATCAGCTCTAAGGCTGAAAAATGGACCCACTCCCTAGCCAGAAGACTTGGCAGCGGATCAAGAACAGAAATATCCACAGCTTGGCCAGAGGCTGAGTTGTAGGTATTGTGGAGTGCGTCCCAGAGATCTGGGAGCATGTGACATGGCTCTCCATTGTACCAGATAGCCTCGCAAGGTGGAAGCTTCCGCTTTTGGACCCATTCTATAAGGTCCCATGGTCACTTGTTAGTAGAAGCAATCTCCTCAATGCAAGCATCAAAGAAGTTGCATTTAGCATGCTTCTTAGCACATCTAAAATTAGAGTAGTCATTGTGAGAGCGAGTCTCATGATATCTCCTGAACGTTTTGCAGCATTTCTGGTTCCCATCGCTCCTTGACTTGTTACCACCACCACCACTTTTTCCACTTCCTTTCTCCATTGCACCATTCATCTCATGGGCTCTCTCTCATGGGCCTGGGTCTTTTCTGAGCCTTCGCTGGCTGTAGGGGGGCAGTCTGTGTGGCAACGTTACTTGGCCTTTTTTTTTTTTTTTTTTTTTTTTTTAAATCAACATGTTTAAGGTGGTGTGCGATCGCAGTCCACCTGTATCTACTATGACATGCAGAGTACAGAGAGTAGTTTACGAAGATAGGCTCTCCCCTGGCCGAACTAGACTGCCGACAGGCAGTCTGGGTGAACGGTCACGGAGACATGCACGGATGCGTGAATCCTAGACCAGATATGTGGAGCGACCCCTTGCCTCCCCTCCCTAGGGAGAGTATGCGTCAATTCGCAATTAACTTCTACACATGCCAGAGACATGGGAAGCTAGCAGGGGTCGTGCCGCATTATCCAACTCCCGCAAGCAGTATGTTGGCCCTAAACGCGAACACAGAAGGATTACATTTAAGAAAATTAACTAGCTGGTCAAGAGAGACCGGCAGGCTGTGATGCCTCTTGTACAATGGACAAGAGCACAAGATATGAGTGCGGGTTTCCAAAGGAGCCCCACACTCGCAGCCAACAGGCTCTAGAAGATGGAACCGGGAGCCATACTCGCCGGTTGGAGCGTGCCCGAGGATGGCATGATTCGCTCTCGTCGCAATGGACTGAGAGGGAAGGGACGGAAGCCAAGAACCCCCATGGAGGTACATTGGCTGTAAAACTTTATTCTTACTGTCCTTGAGAACAAGGAAGTTTGAACCGTGATAAGAGGAGTCCTGGAAAGTGACTTTCCAGGCCTTCTGAATGGTTGCTGCATTGACCTTACGCAGCGAATCAATAGATGTCGCTGGACGATGTCCAGCGGCAACCTGTAGGTCGGTGGCAAATACATCCACATCCTGATGAATGGACCATTTCGCTGATGATGGAATGGACCAGAAAGTGAGGGAGCAGTCAGGATGATTCCTGAACCACTCCAACAAGAGACGACACACAGCTAGGGAGTGTCCCTGGCCAGAGTGCACGGATGGGTCAAGAGCTCGCTTGGCGGAACCAATCGAGTCCGTGAAGACTGCAATGTGTACAGCCTCAGAGACTGCCGCAGCAGTCCCCAAGGCCATACGAATGGCGAAAAGTTCAGCATCTGGGGCTGTAACCTTGCCAGCTGGGTGACGCGTTGCATGAAGCAAGCGTGTCCCCCTATAAACGTGGGCAGCAAAAACTGCCTGGAAGTCTCCAACCAGTGGCAGACTTGCATCCATCGCTGCGTAGACAACCTGCCTATCCTCACAATACCCACGAAGGGTATCGTTGAGCAAATCCACCTGACAACCTGCAGGGTTTCCACCAAGCGAGGCATCATATGTTTTATAAGTCACCTGGGCTGTGAAGTGGTCTAGGAGACGAGAACCTGGCGATGCCTCGAGCGCAAATGGCTCGAACGTCTCTGTCAGGTCTGGCAAGCGAGAGTTTGCCTCCGTGACTGGCCCCTTGACCTTGCCCGCCTGAGCGGGGGTCATGAGAGCAATCGATCTGGGGTGTGGAATGCATCCCCCTATATACTGACATCCTATAACAGAGCGAACAGGGTAGTTCTCAGAAAGTGTAGCAACCCTGTGGACGGCACGGGTAGCCAGCTTCTTGAGATGAAGATGGATGGGGACAAGGCCAGCCAAGGCCTCCGCCCCTCCGGTAGGGCTGGTGCGAAATGCACCAGTGATCCACAATGCAGCGTAAGGCTGCATAGTGTTGAGTTGTTTCAGAAGGGCCTTGTTACGGGCACCTTCATAAAACCAGAGTCAAAACCCATACGTAGCGATGGGCACTACGCATGAGCGGTACAGAGTCCTCTTCTGGGAAGGAAGAAGGCCTCGTGAAGAGTTACCAAGCATGCCCATAGCCTTGACCATGGACAGAGACTTAGTAGTGTAATGCTGAACGTGCTCTTTAAACGTAAGAGCGCGATCGAAAAAGAAACCTAAGTACCTCCAATGGGTCTTAGGGCAAAGCAAAGTATCGCCAGTATGGGGAGCATACCCCAGATCCAACAGTAGGTTGTCATCTCCCCGTTTACAGGAGAAATGAAAAACTTCAGACTTGTTGTGCTCGACGGCAAGCCCAAACGAAGTAGTCAGGCGATAAATAATCTGGTACGCCTGCTTGAGGCACACCAAATTAGGTTCCCAAGTTTTAGCTTGGGCGATGGCAAGGCCATTGTCGATGTATGAGAGCAAGGTGCTCCCAAGAGCGATTGCCTCCCTATCATAAAGCTTCATGAAGGGAGCAAGATAGAGGCCGGAGAGGACAGGAGAGAGCAAAGAGCCCTGACCTACCCCAACGTCTGCCTGCCTGAGATCAGACTTGTGGTCCCCCCACGCATACTGCGTAGAGCGGCCAACCAAATAAGAGGCAAAAAATCTACCCACACAGGGGTCGAATCCTTGCTTCCGTAGAATTGCCAACAACATAGAGTGGTTGAGCGAAGGAAAGAACTGAGCGATGTCAAAAGCGACAACGCTAGTCTTGAGGCCCTTGGCCCACCCCGCGCAAACGATGTGGGTTAGGAGCATCCCAGTATCATCAGTGGACCTCTGATGGATGCCACTGAGCTGATTTGGATGAAAAACTCCATGCTTGACTGAGTCAAACTGGAGGCGATTCGAGATCATCTTCTCGATGAGTTTACCAAAGGTGTTCAAGAGCACAATGGGTCTGAACGCCTTGGGTGTTGAGTAGGACGTCTTGCCCGGCTTCGGTATGATAACTGACAAGCTTTCCTTGAAATGGGATGGCCAATGACCCACACTCATGCAGGCATTGGCTATCCCGATGAATAGCCGAAGGACATCAGGGTCCTCGGTGATCTCCTTGAGGTGGGTCCACATTACATGGTCTGGCCCTGGGGCAGACACACCCGAGCATGTGCTAAGGGCATCTATCAGCTCTAAGGCTGAAAAGTGGACCCACTCCCGAGCCGTAAGGCTTGGCAGCGGATTAAGAACAGAAATATCCACAGCTCGGCCAGAGACCAAGTTGTAGGTATTGTGGAGTGCATCCCAGAGATCCGGGAGTGCGTGACATGGCTCTCCATTGTACTGGATAGCCTCGCAGGGTGGAAGCTTCCGCTTTTGGACCCATTCCATAAGGTCCCACGGTCACTTGTTTGTAGAAGCAATCTCCTCGATGTGAGCATCAAAGAAGTTGCGCTTGGCGCACTTCTTAGCACGTCTAAAGTTAGAGTAGTCATCGTGGGAACGAGTCTCACGATATCTCCCGAAGGTTTCGCGGCATTCCTGGTTCCACCAGGGCTTAGAATGGCGAGTGATCATGATGTCCACTGCATGGGCTTCCCATGCAGTGGAAAAGGCCTCCGCCACGGCATGAACCGCAGCTTCAACCTCATCAGTGGTAGCAGGTTCCGGAAGTCTAGCTACTTCCCGGAGGTCCCGGATAATATCAGTGAGGAAGAGCGCTACCTCTTTGCCACCATCATGCGGCAGGGTTTTCCTGTGAGTCTCCACTATCGTGGGAATGACTGGCAGTGTCAGAACCAGTGGAACGTGGTCTGACGGACCCCTAAGGGAATAGTCCAACCTTGGTCTATGGGAGATAGACAGGTCTGATGGAACAAATGCAAGGTCGATGACTGAAGGTCAAAGATCCTCATTGTGTGGAATGTGAGTAGGCCCAGGCTCGACCGGAAGGGCGAGGTCTAGACCGATGTCCATCCCAATGGAGATCAGAGACTGCGAGGTGCCTGAGTGGGAGCCATAATTTGGGTCCCACAACTCAGAATGGCAATTGAAGTCGCCGCCCATATAGACATGTCTGGGCAATGTAGCAGCCCGGACCGCTAGGAACCGAATTGCCGTGTGCTCCGAATCAGAGTAAACGTTCATGAGATTCAGGGTCTTGTCCCCCAGAAAGAGGGAGAGAACCATGATGTCACGGTGATTGATGAGATCCGTCCGATAGGATGGTCTCAGAGAAGCCAACCAGTTATGGACAAATGTCATAACCCATGGGTCAGAGCCAGGCTCCGGGGCCCGAACCATGCACAGCCACTTGGGGTGCTTGGGGGCACCAATAACATCGTCCCCCTCAACAGAAATTGTGGAAGGGGCGGATCTGATGAACCGCCAGGAAGGTTCTTGAATAAAGAGAATATCAAAGAGATCTTTGAGGTCCTCAAGTAGAGTGTCCAATAAATCATAATTCTTGTTAAGATTCTGTTGGTACAAACGAATACTACGTAGTTCTAAAGGTCGCCTATTCATTGGCAAGCTGTAGAGTACGAGGGTTGGTGAGGGGAGATCACCACCGAAGATGGTTGTTACTCACCTCGCGATAGAACTTCTTGATCTTCTCGGGTTCAAACCGAGCATCAAAAAATTTACACTTTTTCGAGGTCGTATGGTGGGGACCCCGGCAGTTGAGACAACACAGCGTATGAGGACAGGGCTCATCCGCTGGTGTAGGTGGGATGGGGGGCTGCACGCTGGAATTACCCTTGCAGCGCCCACAGAGAGTTCGGTGATGTTCCTCGCAATGAGGACCACCACATGTTGGGCATTTCAAGGCCTGCGCCTTGCAGAATTGCATGGGGTGGCCCCAGTGGAAGCAACGCTTGCACAGAGACACCCCCGGAGAGGCTGCGGACGGCCTAATGGGACAGGTGTATCCACCGATATGGAGCGACTTCCTGAGGAGGAGGTTCGCCCGTTGACCCTTCTGAGAGTCGTGAATGTTGAAGTACACCGTGGCAGTATCAGACGCCTTGGAGTTCCTCGAAATACGGGGGGGTCCCGTTAACGTGAAGAGATCAGAAAACGCAGTGCGCTTCATGATCTGTTCGATCTCAAACGAGGACCAGCGAGTCTCACCGATCCTGAAGAAAGGGACGTCGATGACCTTGAGATAGGACTTCGACTGAGGAAGGCCCACTGTAAAAACAGTTCCCTGAGGGACGGCCTTCGAGATCCACATCCTAGCGACCTCAAGGTCGGCAGGGGTGGGGACAGCGTTGGTACGCAGAGCGAATCCCCCATACTCGGCAGAGGTAGACTCTACTCGAATATGAAGGCGTGAGTCCACAAAACCACGGTTAACCATGGTCTCGAGGTGGAAAGAGGAGACTTCGGGGGTAGCCTCGAAGTCAATGATCAACTGGCGCCGTGAGAGGCCAGCGGTGGTCATCCTGGGCCTCTTCTTAGAGGCTTTGGACTTGGGAGGAGAGGCTTGCTCGCCCATGGCGAGAATCCTGTCCGGAGAAAGCGAAGGGAACATTTGTGCAAGGTGCACAACAGTCCCCAATGCCGTAGTTGCCTTTCCCTTCCCTTTCGGTTGGGGGACAGGCTCCTTAGCCACCGCAGAGAACGTTCTCTTGTTCCCTGGCTTGGCGGCTGGAGTAGCAGGAGCAGAAGGAGCCACCGGCTTGCACTGGTAGGTCCCCTTGCCCATGAGAGGAGACGGTCCAACCCCTACAGGGCAAGAACCGCTAGGAGCACCCTCTGGACCAGGCATCAGAACGTCTGGGTCCTGGGGGGGGGGTCCAGCCTGGGGAGGCCGGGGAGTAACTCGAGCCCTTGGTACTGGAGGGGTACGAGGAGCAGGAGGCAAGGGAGCGGGAGCAGCGGGGGCCAGTCCCATAGATGCACTCAGGACAGTACCAATGGTAGGCATCCTGAAGCCAAGTTCGACAGTGGACCATCCACTGTCGTCGATAGCCTTGCACAACCGAATAATCGATTGCGCAAGAGGGTACACAGACTTACCCAGGAGGGTAGTCCAGTCGATATTCTCCACTGTCTTGTTAAGAAAGGTGGAGATGAGGTCCAGCGAGTCCGAGGCCGCTTCGAGGTCCCCTGCAACATTTTCGGCAGTGTTCAGAAGATGACAGGAGTACGGGGACGAGGAGCTGGAAGAGGAGGGCACAGGGCTAGGTGCACTGGGGGTAGGGACCCGAGGGGGAGTCATGGGATCTTCGTCGAACCCTCCTAACTCACCAAAATCCTCCACAGCGGGCCCAGGCGATGGCGAGGTTGCGCGTGAAGGGTTGCGTGAACCCCTCCTTCCAGTGGGAGTTCGAAGAATGTCAGGCGGTCCTCTAGTCTGACTAGATTCGCACTGATGACGGATAGGTCCTGTTTTTTTTTTTTTTTTTTTTTGATCATGGCCTAAGGCCGATTTATTACGCGGCGCTCGAACACAGCCCGCGGCCGGAATACAAACAAGTAAACAGGTGGGTATCTACGGAGAACGTGGTAACTACGCCCTACCAAGCAAAAATACCGTTGCCCAAAGCCAACGGTAGGAGGAATTGCGTCCTACTCCCGAGCCCAGAGGGCGAGGGGAGTGGACGCCAGAGGAGGCGAGTGGGCAGGGAGGTCCCCCAACCAGCGACCCAGTCCAAAGACCAGGCCCGGTCAGTAGGTGTTAATTCACTGTAAATGCCCGGTGGTGGAAGCGCACCCAGTTACTAGCCCAGCTAAGCCCCAACCCCCCTTTACTAAGACCCAGTCCCCCAGCCACGGTCACCCTTGCCAGAGTAATTGACCGCACCATTTGTGTGGCTATCGGCATCTTCACCACACCTAGTCGCTGTAGGGTCCAGGTCTGTTCATCGGTCATCGGAACTGTCGCCAGGTCTTCGCCAGGGGTCACCGGTGCCGGACAATAACCCCATCGCTCCTTGACTTGTTACCACCACCATCACTTTTTCCACTTCCTTTCCCCATCGCACCTTTTATCTCCTGGGCTCTCTCTCATGGGCCTGGGTCTTTTCTGAGCCTTCGCTGGCTGTAGGGGGGCGGTCCGTGTGGCAACGTTACTTGGTCGATGGGCGGCGCGCCCTTGGTAAAGGCGATTAAAGGTGGGTATATCCCCACCGTTCATCTGACTGACGCCTATACGCACAGGTTGACGAGGCAGCCCCTTGGTAAAGGGTCTTAAAGGCTGGGATACTGGCCACCTCGCTCGCTTGCACTCGCTGGGTCGTCAGTGGTGGCGGCCCTTCTACTAATTAGATAGGCTTGCAGTCCCGTATAGGGTTCGCATGTGGGTTTTTACCCCTACTGCAGGTCAAGTCTGGCTAGTATCCCGAGGCTGGGCTATACCAGCTGACGACGGACATCCAGGCCCACCCCCAATCGTGCGTGCATGTCGGTGGGGAGCGTGCTGAAAAAAGCCGCCCTGTCGCACCCGAAAGGGACCGAAAGGATAGGGGACGATAATAGGGGGAACGGAGTGATAACAAGCCGACCGAAAGGACAGGCCACCCCCCACCAGTGTCGCCATGCCTTCGGGAACCCCTCTGGGGGTAGCGCCTGGTCGTTAGTAGGGATACGCCAAACTCCAGGGCACGGGCGGGTTCGGGTTGACTTGGGGAAACTCGGGTTGATTGGCACCCGTTCCGTGGAATGCTTAAGTAATCCGTTCCGCGGGTTGCTTAGGTGATCCAATGTGAACACCACCCTGGTAGCGCCCCCTGCGAGACAGAGATCCCTGCCAGTATTAGCACGCGGATCCGCGCCCAAAGACAAGTCACCTCCTCCGGGGGTAGGGCATAGCGAAAGCGGCTGCGGGGGAACGGGAAGCTAGTCCAGGGGTCGCGCCTTGGAGGTACGCCTTTGTGGCCTCTGCCTGCCCAACTAGTGGACCGTAGCGGGCCGTTTACTGGGAGCGTGCTGAAAAAAGCCGCCCGGTTACCGAGAAGGAGCGGCCCGGCTCGAGAGGTCAAAATCCTCTGTCGGTGGGTCCCCGTGAAGATCGGGGTGTACCCATTTGAGTTGTTACCACGCGAGAGGTCTGGTTTTGGGGTGGCGGCGTGCGCAGTCAAGCGGTGAGATCCCGTCCGTGCACCATATAGGAAGGATGCCTCAAGCGAACGGTGGGCCGGTCCTCAGGGATACCGCGCTCTCTCAGTAGCGGGGTGTTTGCCCAAGCTAAAGGCTTTACCTCTTAGGAGGGAGGGGCAAAGTCCCCGCATCATGGCCGGATGCGACACCAATATGGGAGCCTGGGAACATGCTGGGCATTCTACGGGCACACGACGTCTCAAGACCCCCATTTCTGGGCCTCTAGGAGCTTTATTCCCTCAAGGGGCTCCGTACGCGGGCATCTCAGGAAGTTAGCTGCCCGTGCTGTCCACAGGGTGGCTACGCTTTCCGACAATCACCCTGTTCGTTCCGTTATGGGGCGGCAGTATATAGGGGGTTGTGTTCCACACCCCAGATCGATCGCTCTTATGACCCCCGCCCAGGCGGGTAAGGTTAAGGGGCCGGTCACGGAGGCAAACTCTCGTTTGCCAGACCTAACGGAGACGTTCGAGCCGTTTGCGCTCAAGGCGTCCCCAGGTTCTCGTCTCTTGGACCGGTTCTCGGCCCAAGTGACTTACAAGACGTATGACGCCTCGCTCGGTGGAAACCCTGCGGGTCGCCAGGTGGATTTGCTCAATGATACCCTTCGTGGGTATCGTGAGGACAGACAGGTTGTCTACGCAGCGACGGACGCAAGTCTGCCGCTGGTGGGGGACTTCCAGGCAGTTTCTGCTGCCCACGTTTATAGGGGGACACGCTTGCTTCGCGCGACACGTCACCCGGCCGGCAAGGTTACAGCCCCAGATGCTGAACTGTTCGCCATCCGTATGGCTTTGGGAACTGCTGCGGCAGTCTCTGAGGCTGTGCACATTGCGGTCTTTACGGACTCGATTGGTTCTGCCAAGCGAGCTCTCGACCCATCCGTACACTCAGGCCAGGGCCATTCCCTGGCGGTGTGTCGTCTTTTGGTGGATTGGTTCAGGGATCGCCCTGACCGCTCCCTCACCTTCTGGTCCGTTCCGTCATCAGCGAAATGGTCCATTCATCATGGTGTGCATGTATTTGCCACCGATCTTCAGGTTGCCGCCGGACGTCGTCCAGTGACATCTATTGACTCGCTGCGTAAAATCAACGTGGCAACTATACAGAAGGCCTGGAAAGTCACTTTCCAGGACTCCACCTATTGCGGTTCGAACTTCCTTGCTCTCAAGGATAGTAAGGACAATGTGTTACAGCCAACGTACCTCCACGGGGGTTCTTGGCTTCCTTCCTTTCCCTCTCAGTCTGTCGCGACGAGAGCGAACCATGCCATCCTCGGGCACGCTCCAACCGGCGAGTATCGCTCCCGGTTCCATCCTCTAGAGCCTATTGGCTGCGGGTGTGGGGCTCCTTTGGAGACTCGCACTCATATCTTGTGCTCTTGTCCTCTGTACAAGAGACGTCGTGGCCTGCCGGTCTCCGTTGACCAGCTGGTATCTTTTCTTAAACGCAACCCTTCTGCGTTCGCGTTTAAGGCCAACACACTGCTTGCGGGAGTTGGATAACGCAGCGCGACCCCTGCTAGCTTCCCACGTCGTTGACGTGTGTAGAAGTTAATTGCGAATTGACGCATACTCTCCTT